>JH993832.1:85597-106997 GCA_000316135.1 Trachipleistophora hominis | reverse complement strand
AGCGTTTACACACCTATAACAAATAATTACTTGTCCAACCGGAAATATAATAGGCCGGATCAACTAAATAGTCCTATACAAACAAGAAAACCATCTCCAAAGCAGAAAAACGCACCAAATGCAGCTACTCATTCGACCGGAGCATTCAATCCACCTGATAATGAACACCTTGCAGTCGTGCGACCCTTTCGTCGACGTCATCCTTTAGACCACTGTTGCTCCTTACCACCTCCTCATACCTCTCCGAACACAAACCAATCATTTCCGAATCCACATTATCCCGCACCTCTAATACCTCCTCCTGCCGTTCCCATCCGTTCAACTTCATTACATCATCATTTATATCCTTAATTCATCAAAATAGTCGTTTATTTTTCATAACAATTTGGATATGTACAACTTTCTAAAGTATTCTCTAACAACCCACCAGAAATTTATGATCAAATCTTTTTAACCAAAAACATCTTTATTTACTTTCACAAGCTCATATCACACATAGATGCTTTTTTGGTCCGCTAGAACCGATGATAGCCGTCGGCCTTTAATTCGTGGATACGTTCAAATTATTACCATAAATTATAAATGATTAACACCAAAAGTAAATTTATATATTCGGCTTCGTTGGTGTATTGCTTTCATACCTTCGGTGCACTTTTGTGAGAATAGCCCAGAATAAAATTGTGATCGAAATCAAGTCATTTCTACACTCAGGCATAAAAACTATTCTTGACATAGCAACATTTTTATTCGACATTTTGACATTATAGACAGGAATCCATTAATTATGATTAATAATATACCAATCATATAAATATATGGTCGTTTTTGCTTACTCTATTAAGACATCAGAATACTTTATACCAATCGGATTGATCATTTATTATTCATAACCTTCTTATTGTGGTAAAAGTAGAACAGAAATATGTTTTAGACACGTATTACCAGATATATGTATAAAGATGACATTATAATTAACTTGCCAGGCTTTAATTGAGCCATGGTTCAAGGTTTCAAATTTTTTTGCATTTTCGAATTTAAAATTCAAAAAAATTTTCACCCATCAGAGAACTAGTATAAGCTTGGCCGGATAATGTTACATCCGCATCCTTCCCCTCTATGCGTACGGGACACATCATGATCATTAATTTGTTTTTTTCACTGTTTCTACAATCTTAAATTGTGGTAAACGGTTTTTCGTGAATTGATTTAAATCTGTGTTTGGCTGCCTGCCAGTGCGAAGGAATGTTTAAGTAATGGTGGCTGCTTCAAAATCAAGTGATGACTAATTTTCATTGACCTGTTCTGACTGGTGATGAACGAATAGTTTCTGATGATTTACGATTTAATAGGCTAGAAATAAAGGAGTTACTTCTTTAAATTTCCTTCTGTTCATATTTGGTATGGATCAGTATAAGAGCAAGAAGTTTCTGTATCTGAGGGTGCTCATTATTTTTTTGTTTAGTTATATCGTTCTTTCTATCAATTAGTGTTTCGTTGAGGATGCATTCGTATATCATGCTGGATATTTTATGGTTGAGATGAATGAGCTGTTTTCTTTTAGAAAAATCTGTGGTTTTGGGCGTTGTAGTTAAAATATGATTTACTTTGCGATCTATTGTTTTAGGATGATCAGAAATGACATTGCTGCAATTTTTAGGATTAATATAGCGCGTGGTATTCAATGATGTTGTTTTACCAGTTTATTCCTGGTTTAGATAGTGCGTTCAACTATGGCAGAGCTACGAATTGTAGAGCCATTAATATGTTTATAGGAAGTTTATAAATTGCTGAGTTGAGTAAATTTGTACGATTTATACTTTTGTTTAATGTTACATTCAAAGATTTTTAAAAAGACCATTCAATTAAATTTCTACGTATGCCAACATTATACTCATAGATGGCATGTTTACATATATATAAAATATTTTTAAATTGTTGAGATATATTTGGAATAATAAAGCCATTATGGCTGTGAACCCGAGAACTCGTTCGGCGCTTAGCGTACCAAGAGAGTTTGTCTAGGCGTATGAGAAGTATGAGAGTTGGTTGAACGAACGTTTATATAGAAATACTTTTTTTTATTGTTTGAAATGGTCTATTTGTCCTGTTACAATCAAGGTACAAGAAGTGAATCTTCATTTTTTTCGAAAAAAAGTTCGTGATTTTCATTTTTTATATACATAACGTTCATGTTGGCTAAAAAAATACTGTAAAATTGGAACATAGAACAAAAAGTATAATATTATAAATAAACAGCGAGTTGTTGCGAAACGACCATCATATAATATACATACAACGCTAAAACAACCCTCTAATCTACTTGTACGTCTTTCAATATTACACAATGGAAAAGTTTTACATATGATAAAAGCACCGTGTAAATAGAAATTACCAGAAGATATGTTTGAAATTAAAGTAAAATTGCTGAGTATTAACGCAAAAACCAAGGAGAAAATAAAGGAGAACGTATAAAATACGTGGTACTTTTATGATTAGGAAACATCATCATGGATCCCCTGTGAAAGAAGTTATTCAAGTGATAAAGGAGCAAAGGAAACATCTGGTTGCTCCGGTCGATACGATGGGATGTTCGTGTGTACCGTTCACAAAAATGAAGAACATAGGAAATTTAGAGTATTGATGATGCTAATACTGTCTCAGCAAACACGAGATAAGACAACATACACCACAATCCATAATCTTAACGAATTGCTGGTAAGAAAATACGGCGAAGGTATTTCTCCTTATACCATCAGCTTACTTTCGCTTGATGAGTTGAGCTCTTCAATCAAAAATGCCAATTATTACATTAAGAAGGCTAAGAACATAAAAATGATAGCAGAATATTTTGTTAACAGAAAAATGGCAACAGAATATGATGAGCTCGTAAAATTACCAGGAATTGGTAATAAAATAGCATTTCTTTATTTACAAATAGCGTGTAATAAAACTGTTGGAATAGGTGTGGATACACATGTGCACAGAATATTTAATAGACTGGGTGTAGTTACAACTAAGACTCCAGAAGAGACCAGAATACAACTTGAACAGATCTATGATAAAGAAGAATGGGGACAAATTAACAAGGTGATGGTGGGGTTTGGTCAAACTGTATGCCTGCCAAAGAAACCTAAGTGTAATGAGTGTGTGGTGAATTATTGTTGTAAGTACGGGAAAAAATTTAGTTTTTAGACCATATATGGTGGATAATAAATGATTACACGTTTTTAACACCTCGTACTTAACAGTCTCGCATTGTGAAACCAATGTTTATTCATTTTTTTTGTTGAAAGTCAGTTTAATTAACGCTTCTCACACTAAACAAACTTTCCTGGCGCGCTGAGCACCAACCGCGGCCTTGCGACCTATGTTTATTCAATTTTTAGAATACAAAGAAACAAGAATTTGGAAAAGTAACCAAGTAGTCATAAAAATAAACTTTGATCGCGGTGTATTCTACCATTAGTAGAATATAATATTGAATAATCACTGGATAACGGAGCTACATCAGTTATATCATTATGTTGTTATTAACACCGTTTTAATTTATATTTGTCCAACAATACTTGTTTAGGTGGAAGGCTGCACACTAAAATTGAAGGAGATTTTTTAAAAAATTAATACCGATCCTTGTAAATGACGGATAAGAAAAAAATACACAAAGAATCGGTTGACAAAATGAATGAGAAATACGCAGGGTCTAGTTTTTCAGTACCACCAGACCCTAAGATGATTCCTAGTCCAAGAATGAAAGCGAAAAAAAAGTTGGTAACAAAAAAGCCTGCAATAGCGGACGAACTTGATAAAGAAACCAGTTGATATTTCATTGTGCGATGTTAATAAGCTTCCATGTTTCCCTACCATCAAAATTAAAACTATAATTACGATGTTATTCCCCAGCTTTCTATGAGAATGTATTTACATGTTTTTTATGTAAAAACAGTATTAAATATATTTGATGCTTTAACTATTAAGGATAAGATCCTATTTCTGCGTATTTTTCACTCTTATTCGAAATCATGAATGATATTGTCTACCTTTTTGTTGAGCATTATGACCTTTGTAATGGTCTAATTCATAATTTTTGAAAAAAATACATTTAATTGATTCAACATTCTACCCAACGCCTATTTAACGCTCTTCTTCGTGTGCTAGCATCCATCGTGGCCTATTCAACCTTTAGTTCATAGTTTTAATCCATAAAACTTTGTAGTATTACTAACGAACCAATAAACAAATTTACGTAATTTTATCTTAATTTAAAACGCCATTGTTCTTATTTAATACTTCTATTGCTCATGTATGTAACTTCTTCAACTCTTTTTCCTATTAAATTCAAAAAAGAACAAATTATTTAAATTTTCAAAAATTTACCCCCCACTTACCTCGTGGAGAAGATCCGAACGCGGAGCAAATCTTCATGCACTTGCATTGATTCTCCCATTGGGAGTGTCAGCCACCTAATTTTTGTGTAGGGAGAAAGCGTACGCGCATTCTCCTATTAAATAAAATATTTTTCTTTAAGAAGAGCGGTTTATTCTATACGTCTTTAGGTTATTTGTGTGGTGGTTTTAACCATATTTTTTGGATATTTCACACATTTGTTGTCGTTTTTGGCATCTTAACGCAAATCTTTATGTTGCCGTGGCGAACTCTGGATTAAAATTTTAAAAATTATTTCTCTTCATCGTATAGAATAGTCTGATCTATTTTACTCAGTAATGCACTCATTGATCCAACATCCTACGTTTGTACTGAATTATACGCTTATCTCTATTCCAGAGCAAACACTACCTCAATCCAAACGGTATATCATCATAGAGCACGTATTATTCATCAAAAAGAATTTTTCCAATAATATTTCTTTGTTTCAACATCATAAGTAGCAAACGAATGAACTTAGTACGTTTTTAAGCTAAACGTTGTTTATTTATTCTCACATATACTCTTTCAGTCCGCTAAGACCGTTCATGGCCACCAGCCCTTGATTCATGGTGTTTTTACCATATCCAACAACATCTAAGCCGCTTATTACACCCTACCAGTCCTCAAAAATTAAATTTTGTACGATCCCTTAGTATGATGAACCTGGTCTACTGGCCCTCTCTGAATATTTTTCTCACCAATATGTTCACGAACAAGCCTACAATGAGATACGCAAGTATACTTGAGATAGCCTCTAACATCTCCTTGTTGAACCACGACAAATTGTACATCAAAAAGATAATCGAGCTGATTGAGATGTACATTAACGAAGTGCAATACGTTGATTTAGAGTCTTTTGTTCAAAATGAAAGAAAGTGCAGGGAGTTGATCAGTTTGCTCTGTGTAATCTTTTCTCCGATCAAGGGATTAAAGCTGTACAAAAGGTACAAAAACGTATACAAGAAATACATGCTCAAAAACATAGAAGAGTTGCAGAACGAAATACTTGTAAAGAATAGTACGATAGATGAGGAAACAATTCATGTATTGAAGAGGTACAAGGTGTATAACGTGGTTTTTAGACATGTAAAGAAGAATATAATAAATAACTACTTCTTGGAGATAAGCAAAGCTTCGGATAAGAAGGAGGAACTGAGCATGATTTTTAGGATACTTGAGAGGGAGAGTAAAGGAATCTTGGACTTTAAGACAATTGAGACGTGCTTTCTTGATCTTTATTTGAACAAATTTGAGAACATTTATGAAATATCGATGACTGAGAAATTTCCAGATCTTTTTAATTTGTTTGTACGGGCAAATCAGTATAATCTGTTCACGAGAAAATTTGAAGAGTGTCTTAATAATAATTTCTCATTTGAGTACATGCTACATGTGAATCTGTTCGGCAATATACTTGGCAAGTTTAAGCAGTTTCTGAATAGGAACGAGGACATATTTATCAGAAACGTGTACAGGCTGCAATCACAGCCCAAGAAAAACTTGAATTTCATTTTGGAATCGTTAAATCAGATTGATACGTTTGAAAAAACTTATAGGACATACTTAGCGAACAAGATATTGAAGAGAGAGGATGTGAGCGAGGAATGCGACGTAATGTTGGAGAAAAACCAGGAAAATAGACGGGTGACGGTTACTGAGATTACTGAAAACGTCGATACCAATATGGACGAAAATATACCTCTGGAAGTATTTGATATCGCAGGAAGAGGCAAAATGGTAATGCGGAACAAAATATTTAGAAAATCATTGCAGATGATACAGAACAGCGAGAAGCCTGTTCTCGATTTCAGGTGGCCGAAGTATGAGGAACTTACTTTTTCTGTTCCGCCCGAGATATCCTGTGATTTTGCGTATAATAAGACCCTTAGCACCCTGAAGATAAGAATTGAAGGTTTTGTGGTTATTTGCACTTTATTTCAATATAAAATGATAAAATATGTCATTGATAACTACGGAAACAAAAATATTATCTATAAGAAGATCAGGAAAACGAAATTTATGTGTATCGAGGATAAAAGAGACTTTTTCAAGAGTTTTCTTAAGAACAAAACTGAGCATGATGTATTTTATGACCACATCGATCCTATATGCAGTATAATGAGTGATAATTTGTCGTTTCTCATCACGAGAGATTCAAATTTATGTCCTGATTTTAGATTGTTGAGGGATAAAACATCATCTATTGCGCAAAATGACGACTATAAAATTGATGCAAGAATTATGAGGAAGTTAAAGAGAATCAAAAAGTGCAAGCTTAGCGATTTGTATGACGAGGGTGGTAGAATAAAAGTTAGTGACCGAGTAGCAGCATTGGAACAAAAAGGCTATTGTACACGAAGTGGTGATACAGTAAATTATTGTCCATAGTATTCGTAAATATTAAAGTTGGTTATAAAATTAACGAAGAATATTTTTTTGTTCAGGCACTACCTGTGGTGTTCCACAAGATAGCGGTGGCTAACCGCTTGTTCAGGCACTGCCGAAGATACAAAGCGCTCTAATATTTACATATGTTGAAATTAAATTAACTTACGCATGTACATCGCACCAACAGCATATTATGTTATATATACGGATCAAATCAGTAGCTATATGATTTTAACAAATCTCATATTATGTGTTATACATAATAAACATTAAACCTCTACGATAAATAAATCTTACATATTATACACGTTTTATTCTTTATAGTTAAAGGTAATTGATATACTGACAAATATTTTCCTTAATGTAAGCTTGTTAAACTAAAATCCGCTTTGTTGTGAATGCATCCTGAATGACATCTGCCGGCCTCGGACCAACCACCTCTACTCAATTATATAAATAAATTACCTTGCATCGCAACATTTACTGATCCAATAGTATCTCCTCAGCACTAACATAATATATTGAATCTTAAAAACAGTTTTAATATTATAAAATTAATTAAATACTCACTCAACGTTATATTCGTGTCTTGCCCACTGCAAAAATCTATTTTTATGTTCACGGTCTTCTAATCGTCTGTTTTTAAGGTGTTCTTCAGCCATTATCATAAGTCTATCTCGCTTTTCCTTGGCATGCATGACGTTGTTTTCTACTTCTCGTTGCAAATCTTTATCCATTTTTTTCTCTTCTTCATTATCTTCGTAAAGCCAAGACACAACGTTTAATGGCTCTTCACCAACGTATTTATCGTTCACAACACACTCGTTTTGCTTTATTGCTAAGCGTATGTTATTCATTCTATTATTAATACGTCTGAATTTGTTAAATCTACTACTATATCCAGATAACGCAGCATCAAATAAGTTTGTAATCTGTACTTGCTGATCAAAATACGATGGTTCAGGATTTTCTCGTACAATTTCTTTTGCATTTCGAAAATTTATGTTATCTTCGTGGTTTCTCCGATCATAAGACCATGAATGCCGATCCACTGGGTTAAACGGTGGCTTATCGGTTTTGTAAGAACCAAGAACATCATTGCTGTAGTAACAATACGAAAAACTTACAAACAGAAGAAACATGTGAAAATATTTTGTGGAAATATTTTAAGTTCTTAACCAATGTTGTTTGAACTTTCATTATTTCAAGTGCCTTTAAAATGACATTTACGGTAATTCACGAAAGTTTCAATGATATGCTTAGAATGTCTTATTAGGAATGTGTTTTTAAAAATATAATGATGGGCATTGGTGCACGTTATTGATATAATTCCGAGAATTGTGAGTCGTTGTATTATAAAAACATACCTGTTTCCTGCAAGACAAACCGAGTGTTCATTGAATATCTTCTAAAAATTAAAGTAAGTTTAATTTAACTCTGTAACGTGTTTGGAAGATGATAGATGTGGTTTCACTTATATTTATTTGATAAAAAGGTCATGTCAGTAAAATTAGCACGATTAGTAATTTAAACTACAATTTAGCTGGTACATATTTAATCAGCACATTAACCACCTCTGTGATCATGATAATAATGAGTTATTTTTCCATGGTATCATGTTAATCGTTAGTAAACATCGGCAAAATGGGTGTCCTATTATCGTGCAAATTATGATACAATCATCATGTTATTGTTTTTTATGATATACTTAGAGTAATAAAAGTATTTTTATTATTTCTCGAGCTAAATTGGTGATCCGGTTTAGTTTTCAACGCTTCTTTATATGCCATGTAGGCAAGAATACTACAATCAAAGCATAGTATTTCGGTTTAGCACAAGCTCAATAAAAATTTAGTTACATTTTCTTAACGATGCACCAGAATTGTCGTATTCTGATGTAAATAGTATTGAAAATTTCTTTCATATTTTATAACTACATTTAAATTATTTAATAATATTAAGAAATGCACCTTGAGGTCAAATGTAATACACATTCCATTCTTATCGTTCTTAATAATGTGTTTGGTCACTCGATTTTTAGTTTTCTTTTAACCCATTGCAGAAAACGGATCCTTCGATTTTCTTTTTCTTTCGCATTTTCTCTTTCTTTTGTCTCAAGTTTCTTTTTTTGTTCTTTTGCCTCTTCTTCCTGTTTCTTCCTTTCATCTTCTAGTATTTTTTGCAATTCTGCTTCTGAGTCCTCCTCCATCTCATCATCGTAGTTTTCCAACCACTTCAACACATTAAATTTCTTTTTTTCCTTGTTTACATTGTTTGTTTCACCAGCAATTGGCTGATTTTCATTCATTGTACGAATTTCTTCCTTTTCCATCTGTTTGAAATTGTCATATTCACCCGGCGTAGCATTTCCCCGATTAACTTTTTCTTTGACACTATTATTGTAGTCAATAATGCCATTATTATGGTAAGTGTTATATAAAGACCGTTTCCTTAACACTTGTTCTATGTTATGGTACAATCGTTGATCAAAGTTCATCATATCGTCAGTCTTATTTTTATATTTATAGAGTGAATTATCTTCTGGATTTCTTCGATCATGGTAAGAGTAAGAATATATACCGTTATTATCACCATTATCATCTGATGTATACGTGTGTGGCATGTAATTAAGGCGATGATTCATGGCTCCGCATATAAAGTAAAAAATACATAAAACCATGTTAACGAACAGTTATACATTTATATATTCACGAGCAACTGTCAAACTAAAACAAAAAATATGATCTTTTCTAGGCACGATAAGTATCTGCTGCCAATTATTAGAAATCGAAACAATTTAAAAACGGAAAAACATGATTAAAGTTGATCGAGTGACAAGATACAAGAATAATACTAAGAAACGGATTATATTTTACGTAAATTTAGCAAAATAGATGTTTCTGAAATTGTAAACCTATATGGTAATCAGTGACAAGGAAAAAGGATACAAGTTGGTACATACAAAGCCTATTTGATCTAAACAACCGAAAAGTTAAATACTACACTTTAGCATATTATTATTTATATCTTGTTATCCTTCCATTTAGTTTCGCAATCAGAACATACTTCTGTTAATAAAAAGAAATAAAAAATTATGTCTTCTTGAAGTAAATTCATGAACGAATGGCCGACGAGACTATAATCGGCGGTAACCCGCAAGAAGTTTATTTATGAATGGTGTGACGTAGTGCTGTGAGGAGAAACTAAAGTAGTAAATAAATTATATTTAATTTAAAAAATTCTTGAAATAAATCCATCATGTGGTTTTTGACATGCTTTAATCCTATACTATAATTTTAAAGAACTCAAAAAAGGCAAAATTTTGCTCGAAAGAGTCGTTAAAAAGCGAGGCTTCCTGATCAGGTCATAATCATTATCGAATTCAATCATGTCATTGTCGTAATTAGCGCTGTTATAAAAATATTTTTGTTTTGCACCACAAGAAAGAGGCAGAATTTCATGATCCAAAATAACGAAACCACGATACAGAAGAAACACGATGATTGTATACCCGAATAGCCAACATCACGCGATATAAGATAGCCTGTCCATAGTATTACTTTATAAGCAGTGACAACGCTCTTCGTGGACAAACACCCTGTGTTTTCCATGAAGCTTTTATAGATAAACATGAGGCATTCACTAAATTCTTAACAGCAAACTTTCTTCATGGAAGAATTCCGAAAAATGGTAACGTTAATATATTTAACTGATAAGAAAACACTGATCCCAAACAGCTGAATATGTTACATTATGAATTTTAAGAATATCAAGCATTTTAATAATATCTTACAATGAAATACATTACATGTTATATTTTAAAACAAAACTAAGAAATCGTAATTTTGATACTACAACGAAACTATTAAAAAATATTGTATAAGCGAGAATCATCGATAATTTTCACGATGTAGCAAAAAACATTTACCTAATTAATATTCTGCGTGATCTTAGAGATTATTCATGTTGTTTTTCTACTGGGATTAAATCCTAAAAATAATAATTATTGTACGCCTTTTTATCGCTATCTGGCAGGTTCTTGAAATAAACGATCACCATACGATTCTGCTGGGTTTCCATACAAACAAAAATGTTTTCTTCATGTCAAGGACCGATTGATTAATACCTTTCTAGGAAATAATTTTTTTAGATAATTGCTTGATGTGTGAGATTTATCTTATTTGGACACGCCTCGTAATTTGAATTCGTCTCTTCTTTACTATTGATCAACGGTGATTCTTTGAAAACACAAACCATTTTGTTTCATTTCATATTACACGAATAACGATTATATGTGTTATGAAATACATAAATTTGCATTGGCGCCTGGTCCTGATCAACAGTGGATTGATAAATAGTTTTGTAATTTTATCACAAATAGGAATTTTTACGAATATATTTTAAAGTTGTTCTTGCAGTATTTGTTCGGAACCAATTTCCACAATGTTACTTTCTTAAAAAACGTCTTTTAATTGTTATGTGCTCCTTCACTAATCACATAAAATACGCCTTCATTTGTTGATGGCCAATAAATTGGTCTTATACGAGATTTAATTGAGTAATAAATAATCAATGGTGCTACAAAGCGGCTATAAAAAGGAGTTTCTTAAACACCATTCATAGAATGTGCATTTTTGTTTATTTATCACCATGAGAAAGCCATCAAAGTAAATATAAAAAGAGAAAAGAATTGGTAAACAATGAATGTTCGAGATCTAATACGATTTTATGAGGACAAAATTATGATTGTCAAAGATGTAGCGTGTGTACAGAATAGAATAGTAGAGAAAATACCTACAAAGATGGAGGACACTCACCTTCATCAATGGCCAAAAATTGTTTATGAACTCGGTGATCAGGTCAGAACAAAGGCACATTGTGACATCGATGACAAAAAGCACGGTGACTTGGTTAAAAAAATGAAACGGTTGTGCAAAGGTCAAAATATTGGAGAAGAAACTAAAGCTAGCGCAGTTTTAATCGAAAATGAATGTGCTATGAATGAATATAGGATGTGCGAATTGAGACATGTGGTTAATCATGACAATTGGTATGTGAAACCATCAACCGTGGCTGCCAGGGAGCGGGAAAAACATTATATAAGACAAAGCTTTCATGGTAAAAAAAACTCAGCTATAGCTGAAAAACCGAGTATTGGTCAAGATCAAACGAATAATTTGGTTGAACTAGCTAATGAGGAGGTTTATAAGGCTGTAGAAAAAAACAATAGTATAGATAAAAGCTATGGAAAAATTATGCCGGGAAACAGGTCAAACGTTATTGTCGAAAACTATCTTAAAATTAATATAGTAAAGAATTTGAACGAGAAAGAGCACCATGAAACTGCACATTACTGCACCAAAAACAATAGTTCCTGCAATAACAATGCTACTAACAGCCAATCAATAGGAAAATACGAAAAGTCTACCACCACTTTTTTAGAGAATACTGAACATGAGACATCGGGTGATATTATTCTTATCCACAAAGAATTATCAGACCATCCCGAGCAAACAAACCGAGTTTCTAAAGATCATGATTTGTACAAAAATCATCTTTATACTGGTGATATGGATGTTGACAAGGTAAAGTTGATTCTCAATTGCGGTGAAAGAATTAAAACTTCGTATCTTCTTGACGGGAAGAAAAAATAACTCGTGTGAATCAATAGGCATTTATTGATCCTTTTTCTAACCAATAAATGTAATCTGACAAATATTTAAGCTCTTATCTTTATATTTGATCATTTATGTTCACTAAATACTTTAGAATAGATGTATAAATCTGGTTCCATATGAAATAAAAGATAAAATAACAAATTTCTTAAATGTTTTTTAACATGGTGGATAAAATTTAATCGTAGTTATAAAATGTTATGTTTTATAAGTTCTCACTTTTATTTTGAACAGAATAACGTTCAACTGTTGCTGATTTATTTTGATTTATTATCGCAACAAGGTTAGGAAGCAATTTTCAGTTGCCTTATTCAGAATCCATAAGAAGCGACCATTGAGATAAGCAATTCATGATCTACTTCGAACATAAACACAGTCGATAAGTTTTGTTAGAGTAATATACTCCTAAAGCTCAGCATGAAATTATCAGGATCTACATGAAGATGTACCCCTAGTGATTATGAGCCCGTTCAAATATTCTTCTAACGGGTTCAAGATCAAGTCACCGTTTATAATTTTATCAACATTTAACATTCATTTTGAAAATGAGAGCTTTTTATATTGTGGATAAATAAAACAACCTTAGATCACAAGATAGCCACAAAGTTAACGTTAAATCTGTTTCTGTTTATTAATATACTCGTATGTTCTCATACGGTCCAATGAAAACGTCAAAAACCTGTTTTTACCATTTATAAAAACTAAATATACAAAAATCGTTTCCAAGTTCATATAAATCAAGTTTCCTCATCTGATGTAAAATCTTATTTATCAATTGCAGCTAACTATGTGTATGCATATAATTAACCAGAAGACTTTATTATCTTATCAAAAGTTTTTAAGTGAATTTCATATCTTTTTTTATCATATGAGTTCTTGGTTGTAATTTGGCGAAAAACGGTTTTTTATGTAATGTTAGGTATAACGTCTTGACTTAGGTAATACTATTGATTTGTCAATAGTTATATACGTTCGTTTCTGTATTTTACTTTTATAGTCTTTAACAATAAAAATATATTTCTTTTAACATATATCAGTTTTACTTAATTGCAGTCTACAATTTACCATTCAAGTTTGATCTATTGTAGCGCGTATACGCAAGTACATGGGGGGTTGGTTCTTGAACTCCCAGTTCTCCTGGCATTACGAAACAATATTGTGTCTCTCTAATCTGCTGATTGGAATAAGAGGATTGATTTGATTACCAGGAATTTGATACATCGAAATTTCACGTACTTTTCTCTGGTATGGTTTAGATTTATAGTATTCATTGATCGTGTAGATCATCGAATGTGGAGAAGAATATGTTCTTTTCTTCACGGGAGCATCATGATGTTTTATATCAGCATAGTGCGAAGAATCGAAATCTATTGAACCACCATCAGATGATGAACTATAATTTTCGAGGTGCTTTCTTTCGTCGTTCCTATATATTCTAACGATCCTCTTTTCTCTACATGTTGGAACAGAGTCTGTGCATAGTTCATAGTTTTTATAATGTTGTTTTCGTATATTTGGATTAGATGAAAGCTTAGCTTGTCGTTCAAATTCAACTATATTCTCACCATCAGGCGTCCGTTTGACGTAGGCGCTATCGTTAGTGACAGTGGTTTTTCTTATATTTTCACTATCATGATCCTTCAAACTGCTTTTATCTTTCCCGTTACTGTTTAATATGATTAAATTTCCGTTGTCGTCAAATATAGGATTTCCCAATAAATTTTTCTTATTTTTATTCTTGGAATATTGTTCAACTGCCTCACTTAATAAAGATTCATCTGGTTTTATCCTGGTAAGAACTGAATTTGCTTCTACATTCGCTGTTTTTAAACCTGTTCCTAACATGCTAAGCAACTTTTCTTTGAAAAACCAGTTTATAAGCTGCTTAGACATGTCGTTTTTTTCTTCATTAGAAGATTGGGACACTGTACATCCGCAAACCGTGATAAGTAGTAAATTAATGCACAGAACTATACGTAACATAGAAATGTGTTAGAATATATGTAATTTATTTTTATATTTTCGGGCGATACAGATGTTTTATTTTAGCTATCAGTTTGTTGTATTTCGTGGCTCATTGATTTGAATCTGTTTCAAAATAATTCGTACCCTAAACTTTTATACAAAGCCAATTCAATAAAAATTTACAGGTTTTCAAATCGCATTCTAAGGTTTTCATCATAATCACCTGATATGTACATCCATTTGAAACAATTTTTGAACCAGCCATGTTTCACATTGTATCGAATAAATTGAATTGCCTTCAAATACTGATGTTAACTTTCTCCAGTGTGTTTTAAAAAAATTCGAAAACTATGGTAGTTGTGCTTAAAACGTTCAAAGCATAATCACGTATATTTTGTAGAATTGTCTATTTTTATATTGCGAAACATTCGATCGAATTGAAAAATTGATTATCATAAGAAACACGAAGTAGTTATTCAAACATTTAACCATGAAAATAAATCTTAGAATGGGAGATAATATTTATAATGAGAATCGAAATATAATCCCGGTATTTTTAAAGAAGTAAGAAAATATATTGATTATCTTTACATTTAATTTGTACACAGCCAAATATTTACCGAAAAAAGTGGATAAGGTGTTATCTAAATGTATAAGATCAGATGTTAAGATTTCGTGTCTGCTAAAAAATTCCTATTTTTGTTGGACTAAGTACTGATTGCTTTGAAATGTTATATAATCATACCTGTTTAATATTTTAAATCACTTAATAACTTGGTAGTTTTTCGCTATTATCCTTCATCTTATTCCCGCAAAAAATTAACGAATATTAGTTAATTCTACAAAAATAAACTACTTCGGAAAAATAAACATTTGGGTTTCACATTCTATGTAAAGTTAAATATTATAAAGTCGTTACGCAATTTATCTTAAATAAATCGTTTGATTGTCTTTACTATCAAAAATACTATAACATAATTTTATCAGCGACTTAATTTTTAGTCTTCTGTACAGAAAAGTAAGAATACGGGGATGAAGCTTGAAAATGAATCGGTTTGTGACTTTAATAAAACTGCAAATATATTGAGTTAATAGTTAGGTTTTGATTCGGTTTGTAAAACAGAAACGGAGCAACTATCTTGATGATTAAAAGACCACTTGTAAAAAAATTAGTTTCTTCTCTGAAATGGATTATTCAACTATATCAAAATCAATTTTATATTTTACCACGTAACGAAACGTAAAAATTTTATTGTATGGTCTCATCGATGCAGATTAAGCTCTTTAAATATTTATATTAATCCATTTTACCAAAATTTCTCGATAACCGACATACTGAATTTTGCTTCTATATCCATCCTATAGGTCATCTAAGACACTCGTTCTTGTTGATAGTTGGGTATATTGCCATTTTTTTCTTATTCAATATTACTTCATTTCGTATTGTTTCCTAACCTGTTAGCTTCCTCCTAGTTTGAATCAACCCATTAAAAGGTCACATTAGTAGTGATTCGTTGATATATTTTGAATAATTTTACTAAAACTTATTCTACTGTCTTTTATTGGGAACAAAAGAAAAAAATTCGGATATTTTATGGACAATGAATAGCGAGTTTTCCTACAATATTATGAGGAACGATGTAAAGTAATATTTACCATCCGAATATACACAAGGAGGATTGTTTAAAATAGAATGCTTATTTAAATGCTGAGTAATTCCTTGGTAGAACAAGTATTAATAAACAAAGAACTAAGCTAGAACGGAGTAAAAATCATAATAAAGATGTAAGTAAAGGAGCTTGTATATCAAAATAGTTGAAAAAGAGGGAACAAAACGCAAAAAATTTTAAGGAAAAATTGACGTTGGAAGACGAGAAAAAGAAACCAATCAGAGATTAATGAGATGTCTATTTCTAGCAAACCAAGAAAATTACATCGATTTTTTGGGAGACTAAGTTAAAAAAACACATGTAGTGTTTGAGAAAGTTCAGGCATTAGAATATTAGAGGGTGCTAATGCAAGCAAATATATACTGCATGTTAAAAATGATATTTTAAGCTAACAAATAAATATTGTTTCTTGCCGTAGCGTCGCAAATTACCATATAAATGTTCAACACTTTACCTATTTTAAAACATAGAAGACTTAAACGAAGTTAATTGCGATGAATTTGCTTGTTATATTTACTCTACAGTTCTTCGACTTAATATTAACATGTTAACGAACAAGGCTAATAATATGATAAACTAATGAAAACACCAAGAGTTGGAACATCACCGTGAAATATAGATACAGAATTTATCATTGAACCATTATATCTATTTTATTTGTTGCAAACCATTACCTACTAAAACTTACTGTTCACAATGATACATTTGAATAACTTACTTTATGTTTAATCAACACGATCCTCATCCACTTCATTTTCAAACCTGTTTAAGAGAAATTTTTTGTGTTGTTGAACTTCAAGATTAAACGCAATGTTTTTCTTCTGCTGTGGATCTGTTTTTTTATCGTTTAAATCTGCGTTCATGTCACCAAAATTATCCTTTTTTGGACGCAAACCTATTTCAGCTAGAAGATTTTGATACTCTTCACGATCTCTTTTTATCATGTTCCTTATTTCATGGTCTACATAACGGAAGTCGTTTTTTTTGAGCATTAAGTCAAATACCTCATTTCTTATTACCGTATTTCGCTTGGTGTGATCAGGATTATAGTCCTCGTACAAGTTACCTTCGCGTACCATTTTAGAATGCGGCTCTTCGTTATATGGAGAGTTCTCGTGAATATAATCTTGTTTGATATCGCTCAATGACCTCCAATCTTCTATATGTCCATTATTACCTATATTTATCATAGCAGCAAAGTTCGTATTTTTAGGTGTGTGCAGACGAGAGTTAGTACCTATCAATAGAATACAAAGGAACATGTTTGCATTCACAACAATGAAAGAGCATTTAAACAGTGAAACGTTAAAAAATCATGGTTGTATCTGTCAACTAGGATGTATCCTATGTATTGTAATATAAACGACATCCTGATTGTAAAAATTCTTATGAGAAATAGCGATGTTTTACCTTTCATGTTTTAAAAAGGCATGTACTATTACATCTCTAAATATTAGCATACTCTGAAACCACTGCACCTACTATATTACCTTGATAACAAACATAAACTTACCTTATTTTATAGCGAATAAATGCAAAGTTTTACGATTATGATAACCTTAAATACGTGCTTATCAGCCAGTACTGTTGTTTAGGTATAAATTTCTAATCTTCTGGTGTATAAATCTAGTTCATATGATATAACTATAATAACCATACCATAGCTCAGTGAAAGTCTTTGGAGATTTTAATCCTTTAATTCAACCAATAACTCAATACTAATATCAACACAAAGAACTGAAACTAGTTTCAATGTTCACCAATAAGCTTTATCATAACTTGTATGATCTATTTTTTACCAATAAAATTGTTTTAGTATAACCTGAATGAATGTTATAACTATCCAAAACTTTTGAAAGAAAATATTTAACTATTCGTTTAGAAATAATAATCCTCTGAAAAGCATTGTAATAATATATCGGAATATAATGTGCGATAATACATGTAAATATTGCACTTGAAATCGTTTTTGTCGCTATTTCAGCCAAAAATTAATTTTCATAACTTTGTCATCCATCGCAACAACTAAAACCGTCAAATATTAAAACAATGCGCCATAAGCATCTGTATAGGTCAAAAATGTAATTTAATTGCGAAGCTGTGTTGAAAACATGCCTTACGAAAATTTATGGTTTTATGGTAGAAAAATAACACTGGCTGGTGAGTTACAGTTCAATTTTATAGGTACTTTAGCTGAAAGAAAAGTATGTTATAGATACTGAACTATGGCGCAAAAATCCTCAATTTTGAATAAAAGCGTATTAAAAGACAATGGTTGTTGTGTTGATTTGAATTGGCTTGATTATTTAATAATTTACTACGTACTGTGGTATTTTGTCTAATAAGTAATCTACTGCTGATAATTAATACAGAAGGTAATATTTCCACAAAAATAGTAATAAAACTTAATTAATTCCCCTTTTATTTTTGGACAAAAGAATAATTTTTATTTTAACACTAAAGTATTGAATAAAATAAGCTATATGGAAAACTTCCGGTTTAAATAAGCATAATGTTTCTCTCTCTCCACAGTTAAATTGGGACCAAGCATCACCGACTTATTTGATTCGGTCTTTTTCTTTCGATTACTTGTACAATTGTCTTCGTCATGAATCCAGCAGGTCAGGTTAAAAACATTTTTACCAGCCCTTTCTGTTTTTCTGCTGTCCCGATCTAATTTATGAATTTCTTCAACCAGGCTACTATATGCTCTCTTTCCACCAGAAGCTAAAATATTTGAGAGGACGGCCTCGTTTTCCCGCTCCTCTGCAGCTCCTATCCTTGCATTTTTCCATTGAACTGGAAATAAACTGCTGAACGATAGTTTGTCGTTCTGCAAAATTCTTTCCATTTTAGAACGACTATACTCTCCTACAAGGAATAATACAGCCGAGTTAAACAAAACGATTCCAAATATTATGTTTATAGCCATAAGAATACATTGATTCTCTGCCAAATATAGTATGTAATCTATGTTTTAAGTGTTACATCGAAATTAGTATGCACGGAATGTATATATGGTACAATCAGAATGAAACTTAAAACATTTTATTGGCTGTTTTGACAGCGTTATCGATTCAAAATGGTATTATGAACAATTTTCTATTTTTTATCAAAAGAGCACTTATATAAGCTTATTTCTTACCGTTTGATCACCAGATTATTAAAATATAAAAAATCTCCTTTTAATGATCCCACTATCTTTTTATACCATACTTTCGTCTTAGAAACACGAGATATGTGTTTTTCTCATCCTCGAACTCTTTCATTTTTTGTTTTGTCTTCAACTCTTCCTCCGTGAGCACGTGTTCGTTTTCATCCTGTTTTCTCTCATCAGGACGGAAAAACATATCAAATGCCTCATTATCCATAATAACATTCTTTTTTGTATGATCTTCGTTGTACTCGTCCTTTGCATCGGGATCATATACATTTATTTTGCTACGCATGTCTTTAAGGCTAATGTATCTGCCACGGTAGTACTTTCCCTCCCCCTTGTATACCGATGATGCCAAAGACATAACAAGCCTAATAAATAAAAAAGTTGTTAACATCTCTTGACCAGACAATCCAAAGGGCAGTTTTTCTATACGAAAAAAGGCTATAACAGGCAAAACGGGATGTTTTACGTGTTGTTTCGTTAAAATAGTTCGCTAAAAACCTGTTAAAGATCAGATCAGAGACATTCGTTGCAAATTTCACGTTTATTTTCGTCCATGTGTAGGTATTCAATTAAAAATTTTCAAGTCAACGGTCATAAAGAGAAATTATCATCCGAAGTACGACACACTACTATAAAACCATTTTAATTCTTTACTAAAATACGTTAATACATGTTCGTTTTCTTCTATACAAAACGTTAAACAATAGTACAAAGTATAACTTGAATATACTATGAATTATTTACTTTTTACAATTTATTACTTCTTAAGCTCTTCCTCAAGATCAGCTTCTAACATTTTTTTCTTCAGCGTGTCTTCAATAACATCTTCTTTCTTGCGTTGTATATCTTCATTCAACCGTTTTATCAATTTAACATCATTAAAGGCCGCATTCTCAGCTACCGCATCACCTCCACGAGCACCAAGAGCATGTGATGCTGCCCATGAGGCAGACCCGCTTGGTCCCATTCCTAATAACGATGCGTAGCTGCCATAACCACCAGATCCAGGAATACCCGCATATCCTGCTACTTTAGCTGCCGGTCCTTCAATACCTTCAATCTTGATAGCATTCGTGTGATCATCTAATACATGTGCCACGGCCATTCCTTGTCCCAGTCCAGCCAATGTTTCCAAGCTTAGCGAGTCTGCTATTCCAGCATTTAGACCAGCCTTTATGCCGAGACTTTGACCAAGCTTTCCCGCCGCAGCTACTCTGGACGTTGCGCCCAAACTTTCCTTACCTTCATATCCCAGGTCCTCAGGACTCATAGTTATTCCGCCATTCAAACCTGATGCAGTAGCAATGCCTGCAAATGCACCAAGGTTTGATCCAAAGCCTGGTTCATTGCCTATAATTTTTCCCAGACCAGCAGCACCCGTAAGACCGCCATTTCCTTTCAACGCTGCTTCGCCAAGCATACCGCCAACACGTCCATTAGCAATATCATGGGCCAGGTTGTTGACACGTTCCTGTCTGAAGGCCGAGTGCCCAGCCGGACCGCCCAGCTCGTTGATTTCAACTATGCTTGCCAGTGCATTAGGACCGATGGGATGTGTCCAGATTGTGTGGCTTCCCCTTCCATGACCAAGCCCACCTTCAAGTCCGGCTGCACCTGCCACGCCTGCAAGACCGCCAAATCCACCTCTAAGTCCTATATCCAGACCAGTGTTGTGTTGCCCAGTAACATCTTCATACATTTGCCCCAATTCTTCACTTTCTTGAGTTGATTCACCGCTATACATATCGACCTCAAAGTCTGCAAAATTTCGGGCATGAGCCCCGCTTCCGAATCTGTTAGCTCTGTGCCCATGATTGTACGGTTCAAAATACCGGCCATTGAATATCTCGTACTCTGGTCCGCCATTATAGTACCCATTTCTGTATCCTGCTCCCATATGACCATATGACCCGTTCATCGGATAGATAGATTTGTTAAGGAGTCCTAATCGAGCAGCACCGTTAGCATAAGATGCACCAGCAAGTCCTGCTGCTCCGGCAAGTCCTGCTGCTCCGGCTGCTCTTGCTGCACCAACCGCTCCAGCTGCTGCGGCTGCTCTTGCTGCTTCGGCTGCACCAACCGCTCCGGCCGCTCCGGCTGCACCAGCCGCACCA
>JH993832.1:56797-76507 GCA_000316135.1 Trachipleistophora hominis | reverse complement strand
GAACGGGCCCGTGATTTAAAACGTAAGAAATCGCCGTATTAAAACGAAAATTAAAAACGTAGGAGAAATGTCGGTGTGATGGCACTAAATAATAAAATTTCTTTAAAAAACGTAGCAAAACATTGCAATCTAACACCATCTGTTCTTAACAACATACTTTTAATCAAATATGTGCAGATTGCCGTCCTCAACCACCCAAATACCGTTCTCTTCAAATTCCTTGATCACGTTTAAAATCGTTTGCTCGTCGTAATTTATACTTCGCACGACGTCCTCTAACCGGAGAGTACGCCCGCTCGTCTTCATTTTCATTATTTGATTGTAAATTTGGTACTTTGGTGAAAGTTCTCTCTGCCTGTCTTTGACCTTGTGCAGCTTACTAACTTCTAACAGCCTGACACTCTCCTCAACATCTTCTTCGTTTACCTCCTCGGACAGGCGTAGCCGGGCATGTGCCATGCTCAGCCGTATGAGCGACAAGAGAAACCGCGGCGTGAGCCGCTCGTACTTATCTCGGGCGGCCGTGTAGGCACCAACAATACGCTCGTTCAGATGAGAAGGAATGCGCGGGTTTAACGTCTTTGCTTTCTGTATGAACGTTTTCAGATCTGTGTGACTCAGAACTGCACTGCTGCCACTCTCATCACCCTCTTTCAGATGCTGCCGTGCCACGTACTCTGCAAGTTCTCTGTCCCGGCTCTCGTCCTTCTCGTCTCTGAGAATGGCGATCACATCAAAACGGCTGATCAAGGACACGGGCAGCCCCGTGTTGTGCTCAAGGCTCTTCTTGTCATCGTAAAATCCTTTTTTAAAGTTTGCTGCGCCAAGAACGCAGCAGCGCGCGTTCAGCCGCACGTTTATACCCGCCTTGTTTATACTTATGCTCTGCTGCTCGAGCACCTCGTGCAGGCTCAGCCGGTCGTTCTCGTCCATTTTGTCCATCTCGTCCAGACAGCAGATGCCCCTGTCACTCAGAACGAGAGCGCCCGCCTCCAACACAAATTCCTTGGTGAAAGGGTCCCTCAGAACACTTGCTGTGAGCCCTACGCCGCTACTTCCCCTGCCAGCCGTGTATACGCCCCGCCTGGCAAGACCAATGCAGTACTTGAGCAGCTCACTCTTCGCAATGCCGGGATCGCCCATCAGCATTACGTTCAGATCACCGCGTATTCTCATTCCATCCGCCTTCGTTATGCTCGGTGACCCGATGAGCATCAGCAGCAGAATCTTCTTGACATCGTACATGCCGTAGATGTGCGGGGCAAACGATGCCATCAGGTTCTGTACGCTATAATTCGTGCGGTCTATCTCAGTTACATCATCGCAGTGTTCAATGCTGCCGATCACTGCGCTCTCATCCTGAACGTGCTCTCCGTCGACCATCAAATCATCGGTGCCTTTGGTTTTGCACTCGGCGATGCCGAAGCCTTCCAAGTAAATTTCGTTCATCAGGCCGATGAGCTGCCTGGCCATAAGAACACCGCACACATAGATGCAATCGCCCGGGCGCACCTCAGCGTCCTTCATTTCGATGTTGATCACCCTCGGGATGCATCCTTCAGGCGTATCGCCCTGCATTTCCTGCAGGCAGACACTCACAAACGGTTCAAATTTGGACACTCGCGTGATCAACGAGAGCGTTCCGCGTATTTTCATCGTCTTGCACTTTTCGCTTTGGCACACGGCGAGCAAAGTGAACTCCTGGTTGTTGACCTGCTGGTACGTCTCAGAACCACATGAATCGCACACGTACACGGCCACCTTTATGGACGGCCGTGTGTGTGACACCTTCGTTACGATGCCGCGCGTAGTAACGAAGTGCCCGACTTTATCGCTGCGCAGCATTCTTATGCCCAGCGTGTGCTGCGCATGCGGCACCACGTCCAGCACGTAGTCGCGCATCAGCGCAGGCGGAAATTTCTTGGCCGCGTCCACGCCCGGATACTTCTCCTTCATACGCTCAAGGCGGTGTATCATTGCAACATCGCTAGGCGTGTTAACGCCATCAATTATTTCGTACAACATCCTCAAATAAGTCATGAAATTGCTCCGCAACCTGTTTACGAGCATGTGATCGTGTATTGCAATATCGTTTAGATCCAGTGCTATTTTCTTGTGTGATATCATGTTTAGATACTTTGGTTCGTTGTTATTGTCTGTGAAGAAGTGGATGAATGAAGATAACACGGATTTATCGGCGGAGTAGTTGAGATCAATCTTTTCCTGCTTGAGCTCGCTTGACATTCAGAAAGGGTACGCAAAAATTAGGATGTTCAGGAAAAAACGCGGCTTTACCAAGAAGGGCGTTATAGGCTGAGATTAGAGGACTGTTTTACAAAGGATTGTAGCACTGCATGCCAGTAACACTTTAATGATGTATTATGAGCAGCTATACAAACATTTAGAGCAGTTGTATTTATTATTATACACGTAAATTGTTCAACACGTCATTTTGGTTTATAATTGCGGGCCGCTATTACACGTAAATTGTTCAACACGTCATTTTAGTAAGCATGGCCGGCCCGTTTTACCATCTATGCTGGAACTGCTTGGATGATATGTTGTAAGATGATAGTTAAAGTGATCTTTAGTTGAAGGTAATAAATTTATTGATCATACTTTCATACTATTGTGGTACATCACATATGAATCAATTTTTAGTTTAAAAACTAGAATTGCTGTTTAATGCTTATCCTAAGAGACTATATTTGCTGATAACGATCAATATGAATTAACACGTGGCTCGTTCCGCGGTAATCTACTTAAATTATCGTATCTTTTCTTTTTAGACCGGTTTTAAATGTTAAACACGGATTCCTACGTTCTAATGAATGTCTAATCGTCTATAAAACGTATTAATTGTAGATTCACTTGTTTAAATGCCTAATTTTATATTTCTGGTAAAATGGGTATGTATTACAATAAATGCTATTAAGTAATATTTACATCACTATTTTGAATCTATTGGCCCGATACAAACCTCTCCTAATGTTTTTTACTAAAAATATGTTCATTTATTCTCCATCACCCCACGCTCCTCCGGTCTGCTAAAACCAACAATTATCGTTTTTTAAATTATTCTCTGCTATGTATTAACTAATGATCATTTTCTTATGACAGACAAGTCTTACATTCCCTACTCAATCACGTGAATAAATACGCCTTATGTTGCAATACCGGTCTAACAATTTTATTGAAAAAACGTGCTTTAATACGTGAATTGTTTTGTTTAATAGTTTTACTGTAACAGAGAACAATCAGCTGTACATAATGTAATCGTTCACTTTATTAATTCGCATTGAATGAAATTACGGCTTATGGTACGTAATTTACGTACGAAATGACTGATATCATAAGTAAATGAGTATTACTATAATATTTTTATCCTTTTTTTGCTCAATAGTCTGTTTAATTAATACCTCACGCACTAAACAAACTCTTCTAACACGTAATATTTTTATTCGTAGCTAAAAAGATGCTTAGATGGATTGTTAATCATTGTTAAAGACCGCGTTAGTTATTATGTAATTACACGTGCAGTCCTTCGTGTGTGTTAAACCGTTTACTATTTCATGTATTTATAGGTTTTTATTTTTGTAGATGAACTGCTACGTTTTCTTAGATGTTCGTCAATTAACACTGCACAGTTATAACGAAGCGCTACGTTTTCTTAGATGTTCTTCAATTAACACTGCACAGTTATAACGAAGCGCTACGTTTTAATCCCCAACTATCGGCAAATTTACTCGCGAATTATTACGAACCCCATGAGCATTCAAGACAAAATTACGGAAATAGAAGAGGAGATAGCACGCACCCAGAAAAATAAGGCAACAGAGCGGCATATTGGTCATTTAAAGGCACGTATCAGCCGTTTAAAACTGAGCATGGAAGAAAAAAAGGGTAAGGCGGTTGCTGCGCCCAGAGACACATTTGATGTAATCCGCAGCGGAGATGCACGTGTGGCTCTAATAGGATTCCCGAGTGTAGGAAAATCTACGCTGTTCAGTAAAATTACAAACACGCAAAGCAAAATTGCTGAACACGAATTTACCACGGTAGATGTGATTGCGGGGCAGCTTCGTATCGAAGAGAGTGTTATACAGCTTTTGGATCTCCCGGGTATCATTACGGGCGCAGCCAGCAACAAGGGAAGAGGCAAACAGGTCATAAGCGTGGCTAGAACGTGCAATCTCATCGTTATGGTGCTAACCAAAGAGGAGGAAAAGGAGCTGCTTGTGAACGAGCTCAACGAAATGGGCATACGTATCAACAGGAGAAAGCCGCGGATCAGTATAAATCAAACGATGGCAGGCGGCATCAACATTAACTCGTTGGAGGAGAACAACGAAGAAATGATACGATTCATTCTCAAGGAATTCAAAATTAATAACTGCCTGGTAACAATACAGGATAGAATAACGGACGAGGACATGATCGATGCGATCACGAAACGAGCTGTTTATATGGACTGCGTCTTCGTGTACAACAAGGTTGACAATCTCAGCCTTGAGGAAATAAAGAAAATTGATGGTGTGGCGATCAGTTCTGAGAAAGGCTGGAACTTTGACACGCTGAAGGACGTGATATGGCGCACGCTATCACTGAAAAGAATTTATACGAAGAAAAAGGGCGAATTTCCGGACTTGGACACCCCCGTTATTATACGAAAGGATGGAAAGGTTTCGGACTTATGTAAAAAGATACACAAGGATTTCATAAAAAAGTTTAAAAGTTGTTTGGTGTGGGGAAGGAGCGTTAAACATCTGCCGCAACGCGTTGGACTGAATCATCTTCTTTCAGACGAGGATGTCGTGCAAATTTACATAAATTAGTGCTACAGGATAAATTTATACCATCAAACGTTAATTAGTGTGATGGTGAATTGGTGCATACTGAATGTTGAACTGCTGGATGTACATTTGTGGTTAAATAGTTTCAGGCGGATCATTACTGTCATAGTGTCACAAGCTACTCTATAAATGATAAAATATTTTATCACATGCAAAACGTGATAGACTTGATTATGGCAAATTGCGATAATTACCGAGCACTTAATTTAACTTGTCAAATACAGAATTTTTTAAAAAACCAAAAGTCTGTTTAATTATCTTCTTCATATTCACTATCTAATCAAACCTACTCTTCTGGTTTGCTGGGACTGACCATAGCCATGGGTCTTTGGTTCATGGGATTAAATACGGAAGATTTGGGAAAATATTCGCGACGAGCGGCGTTAAAGTTAAGTAACGAGGTGGGCACGTCAACTACACTATATTAAAGATGCAATTTGGTATGTATATATGCCGAGCACACTTAACGGGCTAAGAAATGTTCATTACTTGAACAACCTTCTTATACGAATACTAAGTAAATCGCCTTCTAACAACATTTATTACACGTTTTTAATTCTCGCACACTCGGCTAGTGGCGGTTTCCGTCAGCAAGACTCTTGATCTGCCGTCTTTGGCCTGTTTTACTTTAAGGTACAGAAAGCTATCGTGATCTATTTCTACGCAGGCCTTAATCTTGCAACCTCGTAGATATCCACGTATGATGTTCGCGTACATAGAAAGTAGCTTGTCCAATCTTGCGAGATATTTTTCTCGGCAATGTCGAAAGGAGTCGTAGAGGGGCGGAACGCATGACCCGATAACACATATTCCATTCTCCATTTCAACTTCGAAAACTTCTTTATAGGTTATCATCTTCCATATCGTTACCAAAAAATATTTATCAAGATTGAATACGCCGTCCTTACCATAAGGATTCGGAAAAAGGCGTGCCAATGCCAATCCTATCGATTCACAGTCATAGTCGTGTTTTTGGATAGTTTCTTCAAGAAATGCGATGTAGAATTTGTTATTTATCATGAGGGGACATTTTGTAAGTATTAAATGATGTTTAACTGATAATTAATAGTAATATAGATTGTTACATACGTATAGATAACCGTTGTTATGTAAAATACCTCTTTGTTTGCACTTAACACAAGATAATGTTGATTATATTAACCATACGTGGGTAATATTACTGCTGGAATTACAAATACAACAGTCCTATGATTATTGTAATCGTAACGCTGTATATTTGACGGCCCTTTCAGCAAATTTAGCAGACAATGATATGTTCTTGCACATAATTTATACATGTAAAGACTTACAAGTCATAAACACAAAGATACGTTTTATAAACAACGTATAAAAGGATATGTTCCGCTATTCTAGTTACTTAATGAACATATTCCGATTTGTTTACATACATTATGACTACATTTCGAAAATATTATCCTTGCCAATCAAAAGCATCAAATCATACCGTTTTATTGTATAGTTCATTATTATAGTCCATAAATTAATTCTACTATAATAGTTTGGTAATATACTTGTTTCTTATTTCATATCTATTCAACTAAAGAATATTATACTCAGAAATTCCTATAAAATAACTTACCATGGTAGTGAATAATTTAATATCATTTCCTTATTTGTTCTAGTCCTATTAATGTCATATTGGAGAAAGTATTGCTTTGTTCAGATATTGTTACAGCACTATATACCAATTTTATAGCATGTTAATTACAAATAACAGCACGAGACATGCCTATGGCTTGCGGTAATTAAATATGTTTCTAACTAGTGACTGGATGGCTCTGTATCTTATTACCATTTTAAAATTATAACAATGAAGATATTAATCGTATTTTAGTAATCATTACTACTTGTTTTTAACAAAACCATACATAACTCCATATTCCTTTATACTTATTCCCATCGCTCAGAGCCTACCATGGCTCTAGTAGTCATTTATGAGCTGGTAGTTATTTATTATACATTTTTTTGTTCTTACATGATTATTTGTATGATAATTAATGGTAAATCAAATATAACATTATATAACCATTTATGAATCACATGGCATTATTATTTGGTAAATATATCTTTTTAAAGGTCATATTGTTAATCAGCACTGATTTATACACATCGCTGACTGCAATTTATGTCATTCATAAGTATACAAAAAAATAATGGTGTACTAATATGAGCATAATTTGAATTTTGCTAGTATTTATAACTAAATTTTTGGTATAAAAATTGAAAATAAATCACAGTGATCATCTCTAACTAATATAGACAATATTTCATACAGAGAGGAATGAATTTTCTATATAATATACCAATATGACTAATTGAAAAATTATAAATGAGCGATTATAATACCGATATATGCATTTTTACTTAAGAAAATACGCAGAAACGTTGTTAAAGCATATTATATTGTTTGAAAAAGGTGTTGATGGTTCAAATGAATATGTTATTCTTGAAGACCTGAAGGATACTGCTATACCAAACTATCTGAGCGCATGTATAAAGAGTGAAAGTGAATCCCTACCAACTTCTACCATCGACAAAGATAATTCTAGATGGAATGCAAAGAATGTTGATGATCGAAAACAAAATTCTACTCAAAACAAGTTATCATATTTCAGTGGTTTGTTAGGCTTTGAACAATTGGATTACGAACCATATTATACTGTGATGGAACGTGAAGAACACATTACGTACCAAGTTATCAATGTTCCATTTCAAAAATCCTTTTTTGAAAAAATCGTAAGTATATCACAAAATAACATTCCATACTTTACGATTGATGAAATATGCATCATTATTACTGAAATTATTCCACATAATGATCGGCCCGAATTGT
Organism: Trachipleistophora hominis; assembly: GCA_000316135.1. Classification (NCBI taxonomy): domain Eukaryota; kingdom Fungi; phylum Microsporidia; family Pleistophoridae; genus Trachipleistophora; species Trachipleistophora hominis. Next base: position 68,800 of record JH993832.1, on the reverse strand, counting down.
TCGTATACGCGATATGTATATATTTGTATAAAAATCCCGATCTCGTTGCCAAAATGAGAAGCATGGCAGATAATTCAGAACCTATTGCTCACCATGATTACCAAACAAATATTCTGTCGTCATTTGTGTTTAATACACGATACACCAAAAATAGTTTTCGAGAAATAATAGATTCGCATGTTACTTTCATGTTAATAAACCAAAAAGATAAAAATGATGCAATATACGCTCTACCCGGTCAAAAATGCAAAGAAAAAATTGTTTTCTGTTTTTCTATGAATAATCTCCTCCTAGGATTCCTGATAAAACATCTTTTAATGAATTACCGAACTTTCGAAGCGAACCAGAACGTATTGAATTCTAGCGTTTGTAAAGAACTGCACGATTCGCTGGAATCAGTCACAATTCTCGATATAAACAATGAAAAAGGCTTTACAATATTCAATTCAACTACCGAAGAACAATTTCTTGCGTACAAACTTGATTTAATAATGAAATCTGAACTTTTACAGATCAAATGTATTAAGAGTATTAATTTATATTTCGGATATTTTTGCCAGGAATATGATTTTACATGCCTTGAGAATCTTAAGAATTTGAATAGAATTATATGTTGGAAATGTTCGCTTGAGTTTGTTCGATCAATACCGAAGCACATTCAAGTTGAAATGCATTTAGCAGAGGATAATACGGGTAGAATATTCAGAAAAGTACCAAAAAACGTCGTTGAATCGTCATTTAATCGGTGTCATATATACGATGGTTCAAAAATTCCGGATACATTACGATCTATCGCCATTCAAAGATGTCGAATCGGACGAAACGACACACTTGTTTTCGATAGAAAGTATGATTACATTACGGTTGAGGTTTCGAAAGTAACAATTATCAAGTTCTGTGAATGCTTTTTGTTTGAAGAGATAGTATTGGGTGCTTCAGGAAATTCTACTTTTAGATTTACCAACGAATATACTAAGGATCGAGGTAGTGTAGAACTAATTAATGCGAAAATTGTGAAAATGCAACAAATGGTAACAATTGGTGGGGATATACGCGATGTAACATTTGAACACGTTAAATTACCGCTAGATACGGTAATTGCATTCGAAGAAGGTAATCAACGGATAAAAATATCAAAATCACGAGGTGCGTTTGATTTAAAGGCATACATAGGATCAATACTGCAGTTTAAACGTGATACGATGATCGAAATATTGCCAACTAGTAATTCAACTACTAATTTATCACGTATTACACTACAAAATATACAATTAGAACAAAACATTGTATTTGCTGATACTTGCGTGCACGTTGAACTGATAAATATTAGAATGATCAATAACTCGTTAATAAAACTAAACAAAGCATGCAAACAACTCGTAATGAATGAGTGCAACGGTGCCATCGATATAAATGATGTGAATAGCTTTGATAGGATTGTCATATGTTTTTGTATCAATGGGAATAACGATATCAAATTTATTGGTTCACAAACCGTTGATCACTTACACCTTCACAATATTTGTACGGATGTGGAAAGTATTACATCTAATTTGAAATGTTTTAAAAATGTTAAACATTTGCAGTTTACATTTAATTACTCAGACCAGACAGGAGCTTTGACCGGCCACAGTAGCAAAACGAGTTGGCGTGTTGTTCTTCGAAATATACTCTGCAGGAATCCCTATAGAACCTTGGACGAGTTGCTGCCACAAGCTGATTATTGGAAAGCACTAGTTTCTAGTGGGGCAGAACATTCTGTAAATTATATTCTGAGCAAGGTCCTCTCTGAAAACTCTAAAGATTTGATCACAAAACTGGAATTATCATCCGTTGCTATAACACAAAAAAACTATAAATTGTTCGTTAACCTGCCAAGACTATCAGTACTTAACGTTCAATCGGCAGGCATTCATCTTAATTTTTTTAAGTTCGTGCCGATGAGTCTCAGGATATTGAACATTTCAGACTCTTACATACTAAGAAGAAATAGCGAACTAGAAGGCAATAATACGTGTGAGGAATTACAAAGCCGTTCTAATAACATTAATGTTATTACGATAGATGTAAAGGCTTTGTTACAGTTACATAATATAGGCACTTTACTTCCTTCTCTCCAAATAATCAAAATTGAATTTGATCCAAAAGAAATAACAGGAACCATTTCGAGTGGAGAAACACTAAACTTACGCCAACTGCTTATTATGTGTGACGAGAGCATACACGATCAAAATTATTCGGCAGTACAAAATTGTACATTTATAGCATTCATCCGCATGCTAGCCCAGCGTATTAATTTACGTTCTTTACAACGTTGTATAGTTGTTTCAAAGACTACTTCGATGGTGATTAATCCCATAACTTTTGAAATTTTAACCATAAAACACGTAGTCGAACCTGATAACACGAAAAAATTGGAAAATAAAGAGGATAGTTCTGGTAATTAAAAACGTTAGTAATTATCTGATCCATAAGAAATCTTTATCGTTCGTGACATAACGTGTATAGGATTTTACAATTATATTTCAGCTATTATAATAGCTCATTGTTCTGTACCTCAAATAACACGCAAGGTATCGTTGACCCGTTAATTATTTAAAATAACTTAATTAGTGTTCATATTAACATTGTCATTAATAAAAAAATAATTTAAAAATTGATGGACAGTCTTTAATGGTGGCAAATTATTATACCTACCAAATACTTTGAAATTTAAGAAAATTGTTGCGAAGAAGTCAATTTATAATTTTACACAGCAAATAGGTTTTAAAGGTAAATAATAAATGGAATATTTTGAATTATGAACAAAAGCAATGTAATACAGTGTAAACTGAATTACTAGTTGTTATGTGTTCGTTTTAAACGACTATACCTGATCAAAATCGGTTTACAAGAATAAAATGTCTCTTATATGATAAAATATCATGTCGTTGATATGTTTACACCATTCAACACATTAAATTATATGTTAATTAACGATTGATCTTTTATGATAGACAAGTCTTACACATTATATTAAATGTGTGCTTATCTATAATATTCCAATGCTATCGTTCGGATAAACGTATTGTTTTCGCATTTTAAAACTAGCTGAGGTTTCTAATCTTTGATTCGTGTATTGTCTTGGCTCTTTGTCGATAAAAGATTCCTCCATACAATCAACTGATCTGAAAGGATTGAGGGAAAGCTGGCTAATGACCAATGATACCATTATAGAACAAAATATAACGTGTGAAACTGAATAACAATCATGGATATTATAACTTAGTAACCAGAAGACTTAGATAACCATCGAGATGATACTAATATAAGTGATGGTGGCCTGTTCATTAAGATCAATAAATAAAAGTGTTATGAACAAATACACAAAAAACATTAGCAAATTATAAGTTTTCAATTAATATCCTTACAGAAAACATTACTTCTAACATTAAATAAACTATACTATATTACAAAAATATACCTATTCCCAGAATTTTACTAACAAATCAAGCGTTATTTATTCATTATAGATCTTTTTACGCCTTGTTCAATTAGATACACAGAAAATGCAGAGTAAAGTATAAATAGACAAAATCGGTGAATTAACTGCCAATGAGTCCTCTACTCTATAAATGAGCATACTATTATTGAAATTCAGATCGTCTTCCTTTCGTTTCAGCAAAAGATAAAAGCACGATGAATAAAAAGACAATCATCAGCACAAAGTAGACTAAAAAACATAGATTTCCCATGTAGATAATCATGAAAGAAAATGAAAAAGTCGCTGTAAACGCAGAAATCCAGTTTACAGTCATGGACAAGGCGCTTGCTGCTTTCTTATACTCATCTCTGAAGATTTCATTGATTATAAACCATGTAATGGGTCCAATACCTATGGCATATCCAATAATATGAATGTAAAGTGATGTTAGCACAAGTCTGCCCGTAGTTAGCATAAGAAGTGCGATTAATATGAGAAACGTTGAGATAAGAATCATGGGTTTACGTCCGAATTTATCCACGATACACATAGAAACGATTGTAGAAACGATAGAACAAGCTCCCAAAGAAATGGTGCCTAGTTGTGGATCTTTCATTCCTTTTTTCAAAATTTCGTTACTAAATAGCAATATAGCATTGATCCCTGTTGCTTGTTGTCCTATATGAAATGCCATGTCCAATTTTAAAGACTTTCGTGCCTCGCGGCATTTTAAAAGATCCCATACACTTTTTGATCGACCAGTTGTTACTCGCCTTACGTTCTTGATAGCTGTGAGTAAGACAAGAGCAATTATATATAGTACGATGAAACCGCGGTAGAAAATATTTATGATTTGGTTGTCTCTAATAAAATACGAAACTAATTGTCCTGTAAGAACGCCAATAACGATGAACAACTGGTGGGCTGACCCGACTGTACCACGCATATGTCTAGGTGCAAGGTAACCAAGATAACTTGGCACTGTAGCACAGCTTGTACCACATGCTATTCCAATGATTAACCGTCCGCATGCCATAATATAGTAATTTGATGTATCCATGACGAATACGTGTCCAATAAAAAATATAAAAATGTTGACAAACATACAGAGCTTAAGATTAATGTTCAGAAACACCGTGAATATGTTTCCTATAATAGCGCCTAAAAATATTACAGAGGACAACGAGCTCCACATTTTGTCAGTCATTTCAAAAGGCGCAGTCGCCGTCTCGCCAGAAAACAACGGTTTTAGTATTTCCATGGAAGTAGTATGAAAACCGAAAAAGAATGAACTCAAACAGCTCATTACTGTCGAATATACCAGCATTTTTGTTGTGAGCGGATTATATCTGTGTTCGAATGATTCTTGTTCCTCTACAGGGTCTCGTCTCCTTGTATAGTACTTTGGCATATTGCGGTTCTCGAAACGCGCTTTTTCATATTTTTGCTCCTTTATTAAACCACGATATAATTGGTTGGTGTACAAAATATCACACGTTAAAAGTAAACAGTAGCTGACAAAAAAAAATGACATGCATGTCAGTATAGAGTGTTATGAATGGCAGACCGATATGACCAATGTTTAAAAATAAGGTAATTTATTTACCAATGAGCAAATGAAACGGGTCTATAGTTTTAATGATAAGAAACGACTACAAGAAAATGCTAGAAATAAAAACCTTAATTAAAACGCTATTCATTTCTTTTTTTACTGCTTACATAATGAGATTTTCCTTTTAAAGTTGTTTTCAACGAGGTAAATCCGTAAAAATGGTATATTTCTGAGATAATTAAATAGACTTTTATTTTAAAAAGGTATTTCTTCAATTTCAGTACTATTTACTAATTTAATGATAAATATACTTTGATATACGTTCTTAAAGAAATAATCATAGAGTTACTGTATTTACGAAAAACCATGGCTCGTCAACACTGTCAATAGTATTAAGTTTATTGGTCATTGATTAAACGATGAAATTCTAAACAATAACAGACAGAGAATGATTACAATGCAAACCACAAAATAAATGTGGCGTGTATTTCGAATATACAATGATATAATAAAACGAGATCAGTTCCTAGCTGATCAACCTAAAAATATTTTTGCATCATTTAATCAATACCAATCAACTCCGCAAGCAAAAAGGAGTTGTGTTTCTCTAGCCGAGCATTCACATCACAACGTTAATTCAGATCAATCTCTAAAATACGCATTACATTAATAAACTGTAACAAAGCAACGAACGTAAAGTTAAATTTGTTTAATGAAATAAAATATCTTGCTATAACATTTCAGTTTCTACTGTTACAGTTTAACTTAATGTACAGTACTTAACATGTCTGCAATCTCTAAGTTGTAGCGAATTCTTTAAACGATTTTTCGAGCTCGTCAACTACCTCCTTAAGCTTGTTCAAATACTCCCTTTTATCATCCACCAATACAAACTCTTCTTTCAGGGATTTAAACAGCAGGTTGTCATAGACCATTAGCGTACGATAATCTAATTCTTTGAGTGAAGTACTGTCTCCATCTCTTATCTCTCTATTTTGTGGTTTATTCCTATTTAAAAATATCTTAAAAAAGCGAACGAAATTGTCGTTAGAGGGTAGAACACGTTTTATATCAGAAACATTTTCGGTAAATTTAGCGTAGAATGTCACCGATTCTAAAAGAATAATGCTCCGCAAGTTGTAATCAAACTTAAAATTACCTAATGAAATACCTTTAAGTGAATATATTGCACACAAAGGCAGAATTTCCGCTTTGAAATCGACAGAATCGCCCATGTTTTTCTGCAAATACAAGTCTACATACTCGATAGGCATCGCTTTCTTCAATTTCACCTCAAAAAAATTCGACAATGCATACTTCCGGATATAATGAGCAACCAAATACCCCAAATCTGGTATATTTCCATAGTTATTGATAATTTCAAAACAAATAAACTTGCTAAACATGTCATACGGTTGATTTATAAGATAATAAAGTATAATTTTCACTTTGTACCTGGTAATCACCGAATACTTCACACTTTCCCTTGAATCCTTCAGAAATGCCAAAATTTTATTATCCAAATTTACATAAGCCTGCGTACTTGTTGAAGCGATCAATATTTTCGAAAACATGTCGGGATAGAGATGAAATGGAAAATTGTATTCGTTCTGTATGAGAAATGACAGGTTATTATGCAATATCTGGAATAATATTGGCTGGTTATAGCATCTTTTGAGTAATTTTATCGTTTTGTTGATTTTTTTTATGTCCATTCTTGCCCTTCCCGTAGCAAATAATTTAATATTACACCTCAAAAATTCTTAGAAGCAAAATTGAACACGTTGCAAGTTACTTTATTAAATTATTTTGTGCTTTGCATGTGGTAAAGTATTGTATCTTCTATATGGTAGCCTGTAGTGCTTCAACAAAACGTACTTTATATTTTCTAGTATATTATAGACAATAATTTTTTTTTCAATCTTATCTATATTTTCCTATAATAACAATAAATGTACTACTTGTAATCGATATCCCTATTTCTTCTTTGTAGTTGTAGTGATAGACATAACGATTCCTTATCATCGCTAAAGAACGTTTCTTAATTTGATGCCAATGAGTTATTTCAAGAATCACAATCGTGCAAAAATAGCTCTTAATATTGAAACGAATGAATTGTGATGTTATACCAATTATTGTAGTGTAGAATATCACCATCAGAATATTCCATTACTATTAAATATCACCTTTTCTATACTAATTACAGAAGACAACACCGATATTAATATGTAATGAGTATTGCAGATTCTTTGGCATATAAAACATAAATAAAAGTTTGTGCAAGAGGTCATTAAAGGTTTTACAAGTAAAATACATCACACGCAATGTATTTTTACACTGGACAATATCAAATCAATATTACTGACCCCTTAATGGCCGTTGACCCACATTCTGACCGTATTCAAAATCTAATCGAGCAGATAAAACAGAACCCATCAGCCAAACAATCTGCAATCGATAAAACGATCATAGAGAGAGCGTGCAGCTTTCTTCATATAAACGATTTGGATGCACTGATTCAAAACAAAAAAATAGATAAAAGTAGAATTAACAAACTGTTACGAATAAAAAACGATAAAATTTACGAAGCATTGATAGGATTTGGTGAAAAAGAATCAACTTTATGGGATGACGATAAGATCGATGACTTGATACGGACTATGAAGTCTTAGATCAATAACGTTGGCCCGGAACAAACCTCCTCTATTTAATCACATAAATAAATGAATCCTTATGTTACAACATGTATCAGCTCAACACAGTTATTTATTCTCTTTATAAAGAGAAGAAGATGATTTACATTATTGAGCAGATAATACTTAAAAATGATAAATAAATGGTTGTATGTATAGATTAATCTTTAACAACGTTTTTTATAACGTATTTAGATACCATTTAAACATTAATCTGTGATATTAATTATAATTTTCTGAATCAATACACATTAATTTAAATTATACTTTACTTATTACTTCAGCATTCGTACTAAATCTACTAAATCAAGTACGTTCTTTCATTTTGAGGTCTCTCCTTTTTATTGATTACTCCCATTCTATGAGGAGATTCCTTATTGAAATAAGAAATGGCGAATGGGATGGTAAAAACTTAATGGTATATCATATGTTTGATTAGATGATGTGCTGTGTGGTTATAATTGAACAAACTTTTTAAAAAATACACCATAATATAACCATTGCTGTTTAAACGATAGTTGTGTGATGGAATGATGACTATTGCTGTTTGAACAATAGTTGTGTGATGGAATGGAACATTACTTATCACCAAGGTTATATTCTGAATATTTAGTCAAGAATTACCCGTAAGTTCTTTGACGCGCTGAATTTCTCGGAATTAAACGGCATCGTCTACTTTTTACGATGAAAAAAATTATTTTTCGATATCACACAACATTAAAATATCTCATCATTGAAGAGATAGCAGGCCGTTGCAAACATGCCCAGTAATATACATCGCTAATATCACCGTAATAACTTTTAATTCACCGCTTCACAATAATATTCATACAATTATCGCACTCCGCATCAAACAACACATCAACCATCACAAAATCACAGTTCTCGTCAACCGTGCTCATTATATTTTTGTAGTAGTAGCGGTCATTCTTTTCCGTGTCGTAGAACGAGCAGTAGAGCAGTTTATTATTGTGACTGATCATTTCTACCTTTAAATCCCCAAACAATTTCATGAACTGCTCAATGGTGCAGTCCTTCACCTCTAACTGGTCCCAGAGATTAAATTTTCTGTTGAAAAGTTTGCATTCAAATTCGATGGGCGGGAGAGTCTCTGAGTGTGCAATAAACGGCAATGCAAGATTGATGAACGAGTTCATGAAGATAATCTCGCTCTTATGCCTTATCTGAACGAATTTGAGCTCGCCCTCTTTCACCCCGTCCTCCTGTTGATTGGATAGCTTGTCCTTGTTGAGCAGGTACCTGTACATTTCTATGCAGATGAGTCCGCTCACCACGGCCGTTGTCGTTGCAATCGCAGGTATTATCTTGCCAGCTATCCTCTTAACATCCAATCTTTCCGCGTTCTTTATCTTGTAATTCTGTGCCCTGAGATTAGCGGCTGCATAGATAAAATCTACGTGCCAGTTCGTGTCATCGTCCTTTTCAAAGATTATTTTCTTTTTTTGAACGCTGTCGCACGGTTCCTCATCAATGTCCTCACAAAAATCGTCTTTCGTGATCTTTCGGCCGTCAAGGTAACACGTGCTCAGCAGATTTGAGCAGCTCAGCAGAAACAGCAAGTGTAGGTCCGACTCTTCCGACAGTTCAATCTCTCTTGGCACCCTCTTGGGCGGCTCCCAGAAACGCAGCCCTTCCTCCGTGATGTGATCCTCAGGGAACAGCTCCTTAAGTTTTTGAATGTTCGTTTTGAAAAAGCTCACGAACAGGTCTATCGCGTATTTGATGCACTCCTTCTTCGAACGTGGCGGGCTCTTGCTGATGTGCTCGAAAAGATTCTCTCCAAGCTTAACCTCGTCCGATTTGGCATCTTCCTCGCCCGCAATGTTCACACTTCTGGACTCGTCCGTGTTGTTGGTCTGCTTTACCTCCGTAAAGAGCATCTGAAACTGCGTGAGCGCCCATTCGATGCAATGCTCAATCAAATGCGGGAAGTTTCTCACCGTACAGAGCGGAATTTCCTTTTCAGGTGGGTCTCTGCTCGACGAGTAACTTTCTGTCAGGTAAGGAATTACGCACTGCGCGTTGCCCTTTGTCCCCAAGGTGCCGCTGTCAAAAAGAGGCTTTTTCAGAACGACGGCCCGCCCGTCCATGTACTGCCGTGCCTCCGCGTTATCCAGGGCAAGGGCGAAAAGATCGTATTTGCCAAGGAAGCTGTCGCTAAAAACGTTTTCTGTGCTTGAGTTCACCGCGAGCGTGTAGGGAACGATTTTATCTGCACGAGTTTCTTCTCTCATCTGGCAGATTACGTTTGCGGCCACAACGCTCTTAAAATCGGAGATGTTCTTCTTGCGGAACAAGAACTGCCGGTTGAGATTGCTCTCCTCAATCGTGTCCATGTCTGTCACCGTAACATCGGATACTAAATTTTTAAGATGCTCACAGCCTATCGCACCGGCACCAACAAGAAAAATCTTAGAATTTACAATCTGATCTAATTTCTTTCTGCCAAATAACACGATAAGATCGCTAAACTTGTCATCCCCGCATTTGTAGTCCTCGTTATCGGCACAGGTATCTCTTTTTTCTTTCTTTTCCGTCTTGTCCTCCTCTTTCTGTTTCTCTGAGCTCTCATCGAAAAGATGTGGTAAAAGTAAATCGTAGGAATTGAAATAGTAAAACTGAAGAAGAGGCGTAAATCGTTCTGAACAGAGTTTAAGAGCCTCCTGTGCAACGTACCCGCCCAAAACGCTCACTATCGGCATGAAGGAAGCAGCACACGTCTCCGCAAAATCGCCTGGTAGCTCGTTTTTTGCCTCAGAGTAATTTTTCTCGTAAATCTCCAAAAATTTGTTCCTGTCCGATTCGTTTCGTGGAGAAGGATCTCTGCTGTGTTCCTTTCTGAAAAGTGCATGCGTATGAAGCAGCCTAAATACTTCGTCGTTCTCCTCCTTCTTGCACTCTGCAAAGCTTCTGAACTCAAAAATTTTAGTCTTTTTAATTTCCTCGTACGTATCGCCCTCTACAACCGTTTTTGTACAAATTTTTAGCTCGTAGGGATTAAACACAGTAACGCTAAAGATCGCATCTCCGATCTTAACACGGTCCCTGTCCTCAAAATTGTGCCGGTCAACCGTGCGCAGCGTGTACACGTTGTGTTCCCCCGTCCTTTTCTTCTTGTCTCTACGATGGTGCTCGATATGATCCTCAGTATACTCGTCATCCCTGCTCTCACACGATATATTTGCTATTATTCCAAGCTTAGGACTCTCTCCGTTCACATCACGTGTGGTGAAATGGATGAAATCGTTAAATACGCACCCGAGCAGTCCCCTCTGCAGACATCCTATAAATCCGATATTGCAGCGCCTTGTTGCCTCGTTTACCCTCTCCTGTTCAAACAGATCAGCATTCACCAGCACAAGCAAGGTATAGCTCTTAAGAACCTCCTCCTTCATCTCTCTATTCTCCATAATATCACCAATACCTACGTGTACGTACGTGTTTAGCTCTCTGAGAGCATTCAAAACGCTTTCATCCTTTCTCTGCCCGACATTCCGCGACTGAAAATAAAATCCCGTGTTCAAATCACTTTTACGCACCAGAGAGTCGTCGTAAATGTCCGTTCTTACCCCGGCCAATATCAAATTCTTTGCTATTTCCTGGCCCAGCCCACTCATACCAATTATAAGCACCTTAGATTGCATCATTTTTACGTGAGCCTTTGGACCTAACACAAGCAGCTGTCTTGAATACAATGACTCGTTAATTGATGACCCTGTGGTGGCTGTTTGCATTTTCTAGGGCTGACGAAGAAATTTTATTTATCAAGAAAACAAAACGAAGATCTGAAAATGGTACCAATCAATTGACGAGAAAGGAATTGGAGAGATAGAAATTGATTCGTGCGTAATACTAAACTCATTCTTGCGTATTAATGGTGAGTAAACACGAATATATTGATCATCTGATGGTTTAATAATTAATGGGAATATTGAAGATAAGAAGAGGAAATGCTTAGCAGAAGAGTGTATTTGATTAGATGGTGTGTATTAAGTAGATAATTAAACTACTTTTAATAAAAAGAAAGGAAGAAGAGTGTATTTGATTAGATGACATCCTAAGATGATGATTAAACTATTTTTAAAAGGAAGGAAATACTTGATACAAGCAATTGAACAAACAATGCCTGTGTTGATAACGGCGAGGATTAGTTAAATGCTCAGTAACGATACTATCTTGAAGAAGAGACTGCAAAATAAACATTCATTAAGTAAAAACGTATATTTAATGATATAGATCCATTTTAATGTTATAACAGTGAATGGTATTTAAGT
>JH993832.1:21117-40007 GCA_000316135.1 Trachipleistophora hominis | reverse complement strand
TGCAAATATTCACCACTCGTATTTACTTAACAAATGAACAACTCGTTAGATAGAACGTATTTCTCTGTTATAAACAGCCCGTGTATAATAACAATAAATTTAATTATTTCTCTATTACACGTAAGACTAAGCATTCTACGAGGAAGGTCATACCATTGAATGTAAAGAACCTAATTTGTTGTTTAAGCCATAACTGATGGCACGTTTACACGTCCTCCTCCTGATAATTTCCCTTCATTCTCAAAAAGAACTCTTTTCCCGAAATTCCGGTTTGTACGACAGATGCCGGCCTGTTAGAATTAACCCAACTATAAAACTCCTGTTCTGTAACTCTTTGATCAGTTTTATCCACAATCTCGTACGACATTTCAACAGAACCACCAATGTCCTTAGCGCCTTGTTCTCTGGATCGCTCGTGGTATTGAAGAAAATCTATCACAAGAGGATATAACATAGGCCGACCCTGGTGCATTCTTGAACGCTCAGTCAAGTAATTTACGACCTGCTCAGCAGATTTTTTATTTTCATAGTATACATCCAGTATTGGCGATGTATCCGGATAACTACTGTCTAACACAAAATTTAATACTCCAAATATCGTCGTAATTCTTAACGTGTTTTTTTCCACTGATAAATCTGTCCTAAATATATTTTGTAGAATAGCAATTTCTTCCTCTTTCAAGTTTTCCATCGGGGTTGCTTAATTCCAAATTAATTCTTGGGAGAAGATGTAATGGTTTTAGAATCAAAAATTTTATATACTGCGAATGGTAACAAATGAGTCTCTGTTTGGTACTAAATGCAATGTATTTAATAGATTTTGATAGAAAGTTGATAGTTTGATTCATATAACCAATATATGAAACGATCGCAATGATAAACACAGATTCACTGTGTTTATAGTGCCTTAAAATCAATCGCGTGTTATGTTATAGCAATGAATACAAGAATTAAACGAAGAACAAAAATAAAATTTATGAATACTATGTGCAATAAAAAGAGTGTATTGGCCGTTCATTAACTTAGCGGTGATATTTGCAAGAAATGCGGGTTTGGTTGATGCAACAAATCTATATTTTCAAGAACTGCCCATTAGTCCATGTTATCATTTTTAATTTAATCTCATAATAATCCGCGAACACTGTTTTAAAATAAAGTTATTTACGTAGGATTAATTCGTTTAACTAGAGCGTTTGAAAAGACTGTTAATATTTGCTTTTGTTTACAACTGTATTGCTACGATGCAGCATAATGACAACGAGATACATTCATGGTTTATAAATATTTCATTGGTATTTTTTTTATTTGAGAGTTATTTTAATTAAATCTTCTTACCACCACACACTTTAAACAGACTCTCCTGGCGCGCTAGCGCCTACCATGACCTTGTCGGCCTTTGGTTCACGGTTTCATTGACATAATACATGAGTTACACCTCGTTTCCCATTATACAAAAATGTTTTAAACTTAATTTTAACAGTACGATTCTTATTTTAAGTAATTACCTGTTCATTGGAATTACCATTAAAATCTTTATCTGTATGTTTTGAATTTATCATCGTGTTGACCAGAAAGGTTGAGAGTTATTTATTTTTTTTGAAGAAACATATTTAATTAATAATTGAATATTCATCCAACACCTATTTAATATACTCTTTCTGGTGGTGAGTTATTTATTTGTAAATATTTATTGTGGATAGCACTTACAGCAATTATCTTCATTAAATGTTATTCTTTTCCTTTATTAGTTCGCTATTTGAGCTTGTTTTTTTGACAAAAGTTAGAAAACTAGCACAAGAGAAAGCTTTTCTTCATGTATTGCTAATAAAATGACAGATGAATATCTTTTATTAACAGAACTAAACAGAATATTACACTTTTCGTTAAAGAACGAGTAGTTGTCTTATTTTTACGAGGGAAACACTTTATTTAATATATTTGAAAAATAATGATAGAGATTATACGCGCAAACACCATTTTTAATTCTTTATTCCAATCAAATGTGTAATAAAAACCTTTCATGATCTATTGTGTGTATAATAGGTTCGTTCAACTCGTATATATCACCTTTTATCCTTAAAAAGTGGATAACACTTCGTTTATAAAGTCAATCATTTAACATCGGTCTATCTTATCACCGATAAACTATTGACAGCAAGAGAATATTTTCAATACACATATTCAGCTCCATGAAAATTGGGAAATTGCAAGCACATTCAATAAAAATTAAAGACTTATAAGCAATTTTATTAGATTACATACATCTTCTAGTACCGATCGTTCTTATCATGATGTGAATATGGGCTGTAACTGCTGAATTCTCCTGGTGTGACCGAACATCGCTCCAAACTATGACCAAAATATACTTTATGTGCGACACTATCCATAAACCCGTATAAGTTGCTTTTCGTAAGGTTATCAGGGTTGCTTGCCGTATTCTGTACAAGGCAAGTGATAATTCCCAAAATAGCTATGACCAATATTTTAAACATCGTAGCTCTTCTTGAATTTTATTGTTTTTTAAACTTTGAAATATGATTACTAACAATACTGTGACGTTAAAGATCTAATGGTACTGATAATAGGTCTATCTAAATCGTGATTGTGGTGTTTTTATGTGCGGTAGCTGTGATTGGTTCTTTTTAAACTTAAGAATGTACGACAACAGCAAGTTGCTCACTCATTGGTCATCTCTAACGTAATAATCCAAAATAATCGTGTATTAAGATTCAGTTGGCGTAGTCTGTAACATATTTATGATGTTGTTATAATTGGTTCAAAGAATTAGCGCGTATAGGACAAATACCAAACATTGAAACGTGATACACGTATAAGCTTGATGTAATGAGCACCAAATAATAGTATAACAATGATATAAAGAGATTAAATATACATTGTATGGTCTAGCATCCATGAACTATGTAATATTTTAAAATATATCTAACAATGTGTGGTAGTTCCGAATCAAACCTTGAAACATAAAACAAAACGAATAAATTCTAAACTCTCAAGGTAACAAGAACATCGTTGGTTTTGAGATTCATTTTTATTGTTGGTACTGAAATGTAACGCGTTTATTTAATTGTTCGTTTCAGGTCGCAAGGAAAGCTGTACATCTAGTATATGTGAATTTTTGGTACTTTATAATAAGTAGTATAGTTGATACGAGTATAAAATAGCATTCTCGCTATAAATGGATGTTTTGTTGATCATTAATACTGAGGTCAATTCTTGTACTAATCTATCCAAAAATACAATATTGTTTTTTATACATGTGACCGTAAATTCTGCACTACATTAACATCAAAATACCTTTTAATCATTAAAATGGATATAAAAATTACAGTTTAATAAATTTTGTGCCATAAAAGATATTTTATTTGTGGAACGTTTGTGGTTTCGGTAGAATTGGTATTTATAATAAGTAAACTAAAGATTTTAATTTATAAATCTGGTTTGTAGAGGAATATCAAATCGAACTTTTCTACATGTTGATATTTAGATTACAATTCGTATTCATGTTAACCGCTTTAACCTCTTAAATTTACACTATGTTCGACAGGTAAGATATTTTTGAGTTACTATATTTGGAATAAAAATTACATATCACAACTTATTAGACAACACTGTTT
The DNA here is from genome assembly GCA_000316135.1 of Trachipleistophora hominis. Classification (NCBI taxonomy): domain Eukaryota; kingdom Fungi; phylum Microsporidia; family Pleistophoridae; genus Trachipleistophora; species Trachipleistophora hominis. The sequence continues at coordinate 36,375 of JH993832.1, read as the reverse complement.
ATTTAATTATACTATTTTTTGATATGTACATGTCTCATAAAGATAAAGCTTTACCGATACATAAACTGAGTTAAAGATTATTCTACAGCAGAAATATTCTGTGGTATCGTGTAGTTAATAATCATACTAGATTCGATCAGTACTAAGAGCTCTTCTGTGTAGTTGTATGATGATAAATTATTTTACTAAGCCTTTAAATGATTATGACGTGGTTTTATATTCGTTAGTTTCGTATTATTTGTTGTTTAAACTTATTTTTACAACCTTTAACCTCTTTTACGGGCAATTACTGGTCTGCACAATGCTATAAGAATGCTTTATGTTGGAACAGTAAGCCTACAGAATAGGAAAGAAGATGTGGCCTATCAAATAAACTTATTTGTTCGAAACAAGGCTGGTAGAGATCAATGATAGAATAACAGCCTATATAACGATGAAAGACTGTGCATAATATTATAGAATCATCGTAATACTTTATTAATAAATCTTGTTGGAAACCCAAAACTTTAAATCCTACACAGAAGTCTCTCAGGTTTGAAATATAAAGAATTATTATTTACTTTATATATAGCGTATTACGTAAATAATCATTTAATTAATATAAATATTTAAACAATCGTTCTAAGCCACGTATCATCATGATTAAAATACTTCTCAGGTTATTGCCTGACATAAACATTTTTTAAACGGATCAAAAGTAAGCGTATCTCTATAAATATTTCAGCAAATTAATATTATTTATTGTAATACACGTTCTGTGCTCTATTCAGATACTCTACAGAATATAAGTGTATATTCAACCAGGCTCTGTGCAAGGCTCCAAATAAATGAACCATAGAAAATTAAGAAACAAAAACCTTGGACAGTATAATCTTTAATGTCTGTGAGATGAAAAAGTTAAAAACTGATAAGTGAGCAGTTCATAATTTAATTATTTGTTCCTAAAGATACAAAATTAATATTTTACGCTTCGATGTAAAATAAAAGGTTATAATTTGTTATAGCAATGGTGTTAAGGACTAATGCGCCTAGAATTATTCTGAACGTACGCTGTCCTTCACGAACTATAAAAATATTTTATTTGAATTATAAGAAATGTTAGATTATGGAGTAGCGTTAACCGAAAAGAAGTAAAAATGCTAGTAAATATATCTGATGCAAGATAAATTGTTATTTACATCTAATGCATGGAAATATTCGTTTTAATTTTAAAGATAATAACATTGCTTGCACAGTACGAGGTAATGGTTTGTTTAAGAGAGAAACAAAGGTAATTCAACTATTGTTGTATGTGCTATTAAATATTTTAAAGCATTTACTGCGTTTAAATTAAGAGATTGTCTTGAATGTGAACATTTTAATCACATTTTTATAAAAACCGGCCTTAATGTTGATAACTCGTTATCAAACGACATTTAGCGAATAGTTCACCAATAAATGCTTTAGTAACGCATATTTATTGTTGAACGAACAATTTTGTTGTTTTTTACTAAAAAATAGTTTAATTATCTTCTTCGTACACACTACCTAATCAAACCTACTCCTCTGGTCCGCTAGGCTAATCATGGCCACCGGCCTTTAGTTCATGGAACTTTATTGTTAAAACACGAGAGACCGACCATGGCCACCGGCCTTTAGTTCATGGAACTTTATTGTTAAAACACGAAACGGTGCTCATTCAAAAATTTTAATACGGCGCCTTGTTTTTAAGAGGTTCTCAAATAATTTGTTCCCCAACTATGAAACAAGGCACAAGGCCTGCTATCAGCAGAGCATCAATTTACAAACCTTTGACGGTCTTTACTAAGAGACTAACCAACTATTCGTTTTTATGTTGCGATACATTTTCAGAATGTGTTATATCAGCACTTGGTGATGACTCAGGCCATCTATTTCTGATGGATACAGACATAGATGAACGTAAATTTCTTAATACTGAGATTGGTGTGAGCTCATCTGCCATATTTGATGTTTGCTGGTTGACCAACTCGTTGATAGGCATAGCAAGCGGAGACTCAAACGTGTACCTGTTTGATGTATTTAAAGGAGAATTTACACAACGTAGAGGACACACAAAATCTGTGCGGTGTGTAAAACACGCTGCCGGCCGTGTTTATACGGGTGGTAGTGATGGAAAGGTTTTTTGCTGGGATGTGAGGAGCAAGGACCCGGTGTTAGAGCTGAACTTTTATCCCCGGGGCCATAAAATGGTAAGTGCGCTCGAGTTGAACAGGGAAGAGGAGTACACGATCTATGGGACCGCCACGCCAGGTACTATCCTGAACACGTGGGACCTACGATACACCAAGCGGGGGATGTACATTTCAGAACAGAACAGCATTGCGAATGCAATAACCAATAGTATTTACCATAAAGACCGTCATATTTACCTGTTACTCTCCAATTCAGGCGTTCTAAGGCTGACAGAAACGGGCACATTCATGAATTACGTACAGCCCGGAAGTACGTACGGAGTATCACACGGAAAAATTGATTACAGCGCACATTTAGATCTTGTGCTTGCAGGTTTTGCCAATAAAGTGGTCGTGTTTGATGCGAAATACACGCATCTTGCGTGTACACACGATATTGACCCGATTAACGGGCTCAACTGTATAAGAAGAAACAATTTCTTAACGTACGACGAGTACGGAAGAGTAACAATCTATGAAATGGTATTTAAGGAGACACAGGTACAAATTATATGAACGATCGATGGGCTGTATGAACGCTGTAAATGCGTGCTCTTCACAATGAGCAGCAATTCTATCTTTTTAGAGTGCCCGTTTGATCGTTAACGTTACTCAACCAAACGTCCTTCTGATCCGCTAGGACCGGCCATAATCAACGGCCTGTAAGGATGGACAAGTCGTACTTTCACAAATACCCCTGACAGAACGGCAGGAGAAAATTAAATAAAATTACGTAAAACGTACAAGAAAGCGCTGCTTCCAAGAAATGTTCCGCTCTAATTACGAACAGCACGACTAACAAAATGATAAAAAAGCTTTACTCTTCCTCTTTAAGCAGCCTCTGCCGGTATTAAATCAGCCTCACCATCATCAATAATAGAAAGAACACCAATCCTGTAGAACTTATCGCACGACCGTGCAAGATCGTTGTTAGTGCCGTTGAAGAAGTAAAGTGGAACGTTGTTGTTCAGATAAGCGTAGTATTCAAGCATCCTGCGCTTGAGCGGCGGTAGATTAGCAGAAACAACGACCATTTTGCATCTCTGGTTCATGAGCGACTTGATGCACTCTTTAAAGCCGAATAAAACGTCGCCTGTTTGTATTGCAAGGGGCAGTTTGTCCTCAAATGCGACTTCTCGCGTGTTCTTCTTTGCCATTCTCAGGGTACAAAAAATTTGAAATTTATTGGCGCAGTCTGAGCGATGAATATTTGGTGGGCACGTGGCAGGGACATTAAGAAGAATTGATGAATTGTTATTTGCAGGCCGAGTGTAAATTTTTGTAGAACATCCTCCTGAACCGCAACTTTTTCCAAAACGTGATAACTTACGAATTAAACAATCTTAATATGTTACAACGTTCTACAAGCGTTGATGCCGTTTTTATTGCTGTATGAGATGCAAATCTTGTGAAACATTCTGTACGATGATCCAATGTGATTAATTTTAAGTATCAGAGGAGGTACAATGAACACGTCTCCTTCTAGAAGGATGTTTTTAGTTAAGAACGTTTTCATTTATTTTTACTAAAAAATGTTTATTTACCATTACTACATTTGCTAAGGGCGTTTTTATTTTACCTGTATCTTCAGAGAAGTACGGACCGATCTTTTAGCTCTAAGGGCGTTTTTATTGTACTTGTATCTTCAGAGCACGGGGTATTCCTCCGATATTATTGTCGTAAAGAAATTTAGAATGGTGCGTTCATACCATTTAACCATCCTCTCCGTTATTTCTTGTTAATAATCGTAAACTCTTCAATCATTACCAGCTAAGAACAAAATAATACGTAATCTATGATAAATACACCATACGAGTTAACAATAACAACTGAAGAGTGCTTTAATTAAACGTTTATATCCTATTCTATCAATTCTCGTCCCTTTTAAACTGTCTAACAGCTCTATCACGTATCACTTAATAACATTTCTTATCGCTGTATATCCTTATTCATAAGACCAGCGTTCATATAAAAGAGCGTAAACACTTTAACTGAGTATAAAAACTCTTTCCAATCATAAATTTATTTAGATTAATAAAGAAGGTCCTTCTGTATTACTTACCTTATTACAGGTCACATCGTGTACCCCGGTTTTTCTATTCTGTGGGATGATGATAAACAACGAATCTGCCGTAAAAACGTGGACAAGATAAACTGAGAAGGTATGCGTAGAGTGTACAAGAAACGTTTTTAAGGTAAAACACCTTCAAAGTGATAAAACCGTATTTTATACGCGTGTTATTTGATAGAACAACGAAGGAGTAAAATTTTAGAACCGAAACAGCTACGCTGAGAATGTGTAGGTCCAATAAAACGAACGTTTGCTGATCAGAAGAGTTCGTGGTACAAAATTAGTTAGGCCATTCTTAAAGGCACAAAATGATGATGATGGCAGTGTCAAGGCAATCAACGTAGTAAAAATAAAAGGAAATATTGGTACTGAGGAAGAAATGATACGAACACCCGCAGAAATTATACCTGCCAATACAGAAGGAACCATTTCAAACGCTTGTTTGTAATTTACATTTAATCGTGTCTTACCGCAGAATGCCATCAGAAAAGGTCGTTGAGGTTGTTCTGCTGCAGCAGCTGCTCAAAAATGTTCAGAGTCTCGGAATTTCGGTTGTAGCTCTTGGTGATGTGGCCCAGCTCTAAATTTGAATAGACGTGGACGATGTTCTCTACGCCGGCCGTAAAGATGAGCGGCATCTTACTGTGCATAACTACGCTGTTGATCATGCCCTTGGCGTTGAGCAGCTTGCCGTACGTCTGTGCCACCTCAAAGGATCTCTTAGCATCCCTGAATTGAATGCCTGCGTACGAAGAATTGGAGAAGAAGTCGACGGTGTCTGACACGGCCTCGTTGAACGGCTGCGCCAGCAAAACATCCCTTGCAAGGGTTACGTTGGCGGCCGGCTGATTAACACACCGTCCCTGCCGGGTGAACGCGTGCTGCTTTCTATCTTGTCTTTGTTTTGCATGCTCAAATCCTGTGCAGAAGGTGTCTGGCAGGTGCCAGAAGAATCCTAATTTCTTGTCGCTCCCCGCCAGGATCATTTTGTCGTACGGCCCGCCAAAGTTAAAATTCTTCATCGTCCACACGTGTCTTAACTCGCGCGCGTAGAAAACAACCTGAGGGTCGGCGTCTGACGTTCTGTACAGCGTGGGGAAGAAGAACAGGGGGGATGCGAGGATGAGCTCGCCGTTGTAATTAAACGTAGCATTTGAAATTGGCAGTTCTAATCTGATCGTCTCATTTCCAGAAAAACTAAATTCCTCAAACAGCGTGACCGCATCGGATGCACGCTGCTGGAAGAACGAGGGATAGTAGCGCAGCGCGGTGTTGTACTTCAAGTACGGCCTGTCAAGCTTGCGCTCGTCCAGCAGATCCAGCTTTCCCTTCATGCTCGCGATCAGTATTTTCTGCTCGATCGGGTGGTAATTAACGGTCGAGAGCTGCTGGCGACATGCCAGCTCGTTGTACGGCGCGCGTATTCGCAGATCGAACAGCTCGAGCGACTGCGTGCTCGCCACGGCGAACAGGTTGTCGTTGTCCTTCTTCACGTCAATTTTGTACGCCTGCTCCGAGGCGTTTCCCCCGCGGTAAAACGGCCTGTTTGACTTGTTGAGGTCGTATACGAACGAAAACCCGTCCAACCCGCACGAATACACGTGGTTGTCCTGCTTTCCAAATTTTATGGAGAACACGTTATTTTCGTGGCCGTGGAGGACGGCAGGCTGGTGGTTGAAATTGGCGGAGAACAGATCGTGAAGAATAATGCGTTTATCATCAGAGCCGGTGGCCAAGTATCTGCCAATGTTCCTGCTTATTGCAAGCGCGTTCACACATCCTGTATGGCCGGTCAAAGCCTGCACGTATCTGAAGTCGTTTGTCCTACTACATGACATGGGGTATCCTTTTTTCTACCAAATATCAAGTCTAGACGTGATATGCATTTGTTTTTCCTGCCGTGGCGTATCAAACATGGTTTTGCCCAGAAAGGCTGGTCATGCCAAATTTGCTGATTTAGGACGTGGTGATCACCAAATTGGTTCTTGCCGAGCGTGTAAGGCAAGACTATGGCATTTAGAGATGGACAGCTGTGCAGACTAAACCGGTGATTACTTCTTAGCAATGTGGCATTTACAGATGGACAGCTGTGCAGACTAAACCGGTGATTACTTCTCTAAACCAGTGATTACTCCTCTAAACCAGTGATTACTTCTTAGCAATGGGAAGTACACCGAATAACACGTATAATAAAAACACTGCGTATTTTACTTGATATTAATGTTTACATCGGATGATATTGCCGTAAGAACGCGTGCGTCTTCTTTATTTCTATTTGGACTGATAAAATACTCCGCGCGTGTTTCATTCAAAAATGACGTGTGATGATAGCCGAAATATTTGGTGCTCGTTCTATACTAAACTTGGACATGCGCCTTATTTTAGAAACTGTACAGCGGGTCTGATCATGATTTACCAGCGCTTGATACTACCACGTGTTAACGTGCGGATCTATAGACTAAAAGCTGTGGCCATGGCTGGTCATAGCAGAATAAAAGGACGAGTGGCAAATAATTGGACGATGTCTATGATGGTGATAATTAAAGAGCGTAAGAGATGAGCAGACACGTTTTTAGAACGGAAACATGTCAATGTATGGAGGTAGGTGTAAAATATCAGAGAGTATTAATAGTTATAACAATAGAATTACGTAGAATAATGTTTATAGCACGGGTGTACTGCTTATCACTTATTTAAGAATGATGAATGGCTTGTCCTGGCATTCATGGACTGTGCCCGCTTATGGTAACCGGAAATCAACACATTCTCATGGTCAGCGTCTTAATATGGGAATTTTCGGACATGCTATGCGTGTCTGGGCGGTAAGACGCGCTACTGTAATTAAACACGAAATGTTTTGTTGAAATACATGACAGTGTAGGTTATTCATCAATTCACGTAGTAAATGAATTATGGACTGGTACGTTCTGTAAAACGGTCTGTAATTAAATTTATTTTCTAAAATTGCTATAATTACAATTACTGAGCTGTTGTCTTAGTATTAAAGTACGTAAACGGGTTTTTGACTGACCAGTAGATATAAAACAGCCGTATAAACAACGTAAAAGTAGTTTTGTAATAAACCTATACAGTGTAGAAGTAGGAAAAGTGAAATTCGCGTATTTTTATCTTTCCTAGTTGTCATCTACATTACTTTACTACACGTATTGATTATACAAATACGGTGGTTCTATGAGAACTTGTTCTTGATTACCGTGCGGATTGTAATCATTAACGGACGTTATAATGATTACTATGCACAACGACACGTACATCCATTTATGGATTGTTTTCATGGTCGTTCTAGTCTGAAACTAGATAATCTGAACATAAACTGGAGAATTGGAACATCTTCGCACGGTTTGGGAGTAGTGCCTTTTAATTTTTCCCTCTTGTCCTACCATCAAGATAGGACATGATAGGTGAGTTGATCGCAGTGGGTTGAGTAATTTGGGACTTGCAGACAGTACAAAAGGAAAAATAAATGGATGTTGATGATAATTCACGTATAGTTTAAGGTATCTTTATAGAGAAAAGCTGTGAATTTACTGTGACACGTAAATTGGTTCTTAGAAAAAAGATGTGATTATAGAATCGTTCAAAATATGTATTTAAGGTCCTATTATATTCTCTGGTAGACATTGCGTCAATAAAACAGTTTCTGCGCTTAGATGCGGATTACAAGTGTAAAACGTTTATAATGAGGTTAATTTATATAATTAACAGATGATTACTCTTTTGGTGAATTATCATATGGTAAACTTCGCTTGATCAGGCAATACACTTAAGATGAGGATTTTATTACGTTGTATTAAAATAATGAGTAGTGATCCTGGGCAGTGAGCATGCCTGATAAAAAGGACGCAGTAACCGACTTTATCATGGTAGTTGACTCTTTTCTAATAGAACCGTTTTATCGGGTCCCACTTAATTGTTTGTTATACCAATCTCTTTGGGTAGAACCTGCCCTTGGATAACTAACCTATTTGGTCTAGTTATTCTATATCTTGTTATGCCATGTTTGTTTGTTCGTTGGTGTAATCATTTGTGAACTCTTCACTGCGCTGCTCGCCTGTGTTTAAGTTTTAGCTTCGCTTTTAGAGTTTTAGTCTTGTCTATTTATGGCTTTATTGCTTCATGATAGATGATCAGTTAAGTTAATGTATGTATCCTTTCTGGTCTCATTTTGATTCTTTGATGATCATGACAGATTATCTATCGGGTTGATGTATGTATCATTTCTGGTCTGATTCTAATTCTTTGATGATCATGGTAGGTTATATGCTGGATTACTGCAAATGAAACAAATAGTTAATTATTACACTACAGACACGCAGCAAGATTCTGCATTTTTTTCTATAGGCACGTTTTTCTTATCTTAACCAACGGGATTGTGCTATTTGTGCTGGTATAAGTGGTTTATTAAATATTTTAATAATTGATAAAAATTAACTATGATTCTTCACATATATGCCTAATCATATTACAACATGGCAGTTTTGTTTATAAAGTACTTAATTCTGAGAAAAAATTGCTGTATCAAGACGTATACGCATGCTTTATCGCATGTGTTTGTGTAGTTTTTGCTAAATAAACTCGTGGTGATATATTTATAAGAAATTTTTACATGTGACAATCTGTATTTCACCATGATGATACACTATCACAATTGTTTCCATATTGTTCAACTGATTCACCTAATTATATCGTTAAATTATGTCTTTACTTACATTTTCATCAATTAAAGATCATTGTCAGATCGCAAACTAGAGGCTGAAAAGACAGCGGTAGATGTTTGACGTGCCAGTAGAGTTTGGTTAGATGCGTGGGAGGTATGACAATAAATTAAACGAACGTTCATAAAAAATAGATTATCGTTATTAAAATATATTTGAACTTGAACCTTTTGCCTACGTGAGAGTTACACTACCAAAATACAGCAAATAGGAACGACTCATTTTAGAATGTCAATTTATTGGGATATTTAAGGAAGTATAACTGCTTGTGTTTAAATTTATTTACAAACGTAAATTCTTGATGAAAGTAAAATGAGAGCAGCAAATCAAGAAATGTACATCTATATAGCTGTCCCTATTCTTTTTGTCGTTATATTCACTTAAATACGTCAACGTGTACATATTATACATTTGCCTGTTTTTAAGGTTTATATAGCCAAAATATTATTGAAAGATATAATGTCTTTCTTAGTTGTGGATGATGTATTGGAATAAGCGTTTGCCATTTGGATTTATAAAGCGATGGATACAAGTATTTTTATCATGTATCATCAGTTCATTTAGATACTAGTATGTTATTATTATAACACAGGACATTAAATTGTTTAAAAGATGTTTTTATAACATTCAACAGCCTTAATATTCGTCAAGACTGAAATAAAATTTGATACAGTAATTTTAATGTAAAAACTCGTTTTTCTACTTATATAGACGGTAAGTGTATGTAATTCCGAGACGCGACAATGTAATTCCAAGATAAAATTTTATTCTTCGAGTCTAGCCATTAGTAATCATACTTTTTGTACAGCAAAGGCCATGCTTTTTCTAGCTATTATTGGTTATCGTTTGTTAAAAATGTGTTTTAATAGCTAATTGATACCAGTAATTGCGCTTTTTTGATATTTGAATGATTTTATACAATGAGTACTATTTTAAATCGCTGTTTAATTAAACATAGTGGGTGTTTATAATGTGAGAAGAGGTTCATGAAGTTAAATGGCAATTAATTAGTTCAAAAATGTATGAGATAATTCGCAACAAACAATTGGTTCGTATTTCATTAATGAATAAGATTAAAATGAAACAAACCAATCATAACAAGCTGTAAGAGGACCTATAAGGTTGCTGGAATAGCTAATAATTTAGCACAGGTTATTATTAGATAGGAATAATGTGCCACACCGTAAGTAACATTCGTGGTTATTTCTCGTTTTTGTTTTTTGAGAGAATGCGTATCTCTTTCATGACCCAGCGGTCGTTGAAACCATGGCCGGCGCTCAGCGCAGTAGGAGAGGTTGTTTAGGTGTGTGGAAAGTGTGAAGAATTAATTAGAAGATACTTCAAACAATGCGTATCTCTATGCGTTAAGCGTTGTTTATTGCTCGTTTCACCTCACCTGCAGAACGTTCCGTGTTTTTTAATTAACTTAACAGTTTATTAGATAATAATTCATTTAAATCTGTGCGAATCAAATAATTTATTTAAATTAAATTTAATTAATAATTTTGAGCTTTTTTCCTCTAAAATGGCTAGAAATAAATTAATTTCCACCGTTGTTCGGAAAGTCTATGTGCACGTTTTTAAACTGTACAAAGTGCCTGATACTAGGTAAATACGTTATAAATTCTGCCTTTGTCACCTGATTAATACTAAACCTAGCATTGGTAAAAACAAATTTTGCGCTCAAACGAATCGTATCCGGATATTTTTCTACCACAGAAAGATTCAATTAATATTCTAAACTAATTAATTGGTTACAAAATACGCACTAGACGAGTCATGAGTCATCAATATTGTTTATTCGTTAAAAATACTGCTCTATATGTGTGTCATGGCTAACTATATTAACGTTAAGTGTATATACACGCATAAAATTAGAAGAGCTTAAGTCTTATACATGGTATAACACACTCCATCACGGCTCGTACTCCTTGAAACGCTTTCTTCTTGACATCGTGCAATGATTCCGATAGTGCTGCAACATATTATCTTTTCTTGAAAAACTTTTCTTACAATCGGGGTTTAAACACTTGTATGGTTTCTTTCCTGTATGTACGATGTAATGCCTTTTTACTCGGCTGAGGGATGGAAAATTTTTCCCACAGTTTTTCTTCGGGCAGTAATACATTTTATTATCATTTTCGTATTCTACCTTGAAAATGTCATCCGGGATCTGATATCCATCGTATAAGTAATCAATTTCATCGTGTCCTACATCTTCACTTTCTCTGCGGCTCATTCTCGCCATCCTGATCGCTTGTTCCCTATCACGTCTAAATTGTTCTATTCGTTCTATCTCTGCCATCTTTTGCGACTCAATTTCTGCTTGTTCCAATAGGTAATCCAGAGCCGTCTTATCCTTCCCAGCATTTTCATCCTCAGCATGTAGGTTGACCTTGACCTTGCGATGCGACGTTTCTACAGTACTATATTTTGATTTAGGTTTTCTAACCTCGAAATTTTCCGATATCTCTGAGGAGTCGCTTAATTCTGTAGGTTTTTTCCTCATTCTTTCCCTGTTATTTGATTTTTCTCTTATATATTTATTATTCTCCTTTTTAATATTATTAAGGAGTGACATATCCTTTTCTCTTTGAAGTCCCCTTAATGATGCCATGGCGATTAAATCCAAGTGTTCCAGTTCATTTTTACCACTTCTTGTGAACAAACCTACGTACATATTCTCCCGGGAAGCCCTCAACCTCCTCCCATCGGTGGATAGAATTGCTCCGACCGGTGACTCAACAATATATTCATCCTTCTGTTCTCTAGTTTTTTCCCATTTCATATTATTTACACGAAATTTCAAGTTGCACAGATTAGAGCCGAATTAAATAAATAGATCCTATTAATGAATTATAAATTACAAAAATAAAAAAGACGGAAATTGATCACAGATAGCCACTTTAATAAAGGTGCATGTTAAAATACAATTTTCAGATACCCAGGAAAATACGTCAAGAATTATTCGTTAATTGCACTTTTTATTTAATTCGAATCTACGAGCAACCAAAAATATTTAATTTAAATTTACCTTTTATGGTCAAAATCATTTTTCACATAAATGTCAAAATGTCTGATATAAAACACTGTTATCGAAAAATTAATAGACAATAAATATTTATTAAATGATAAAAAATGTTAATGGCTCATTATGTAAATATTAAATTCATTTGGACGGAAGAAGAAATTTTTAATTACATGGAAAGTATTGCCTTCATATCTTATACAAAATTTATTCGATTCATTAATGTGCTCAAGTGAACGCCAAAAGTACGCTTTGTTCGTTAAATATACGCAAATATAGGTGTGAGTTTATTTAGGATAATACATTTTGGATATGAACCATAACAAAGAATTGCAGCATTTAATATTATCAATAATAACTCCCATTTCGTGACTATTTATAAAACCATGGCTTGTGAGTCAAGTAAATTTCGTAAAACAGATCATGTATGTTGTAGTCATAATTCCATAAATAGACAATCATTAAAAAGCTATGAGAGATTATTCTTATTTGCAGTCTACAATGGTGTATAAAAATGTTTTATAATGTTGACAAGGTGGCTGTGTCAATAGGCAAATTTACTTTCTATAGCCAAACGAGCGCTCTGTTTGTTTACAATATTTCGAGATGATTTGATTAAATCACATTCACTTGTGATTTAATCATAATTTCGGTAATTAATTAGACAAAATAACTAATCTACCGCGTTTGAAATCTACTTTTTCAGAACTGTTAGAAAGAGGATAATGTCACATAAATCTAAAATCAATACCACGAAAATCTCGCTTTTATTTTTAATTTGTCATGTTCAAACGATATAATAAAAATATCTGTGGATTCGATACAGCTATTAGATATAAATTGCGTGGCTTCCATCAAAACGATCTGCCTTGACCCCATGTTTTTCCTATCAATATTTATTTTTTCCTGAGCGATAGCTATATAATCATATAATGCCCGTATATAATACTCTAGAACAGCGATTATGACCGTCTAATATATAACTTTATTATTGTAGCAAACAATAAGCAAGAGATATTGTTTTTGGAGATCTAGATTTATTTACGATTCCTATTTTACATTGAAATTCATTTTGCGTATTTTTCCGTGTATAGCAATAAATAGATATACTAACTTTTGGTTTCATTTAATATTTTTAATAAACATCATTTTATATTAAATCATAAATATCATTAAATGTCATATTTAATCATTGGGAGTTTTTGACGTGATTAGTTGATATGTTAAATATAATACTGTATATTGTTCACGCATCAATTCAAAGCTGAAACATGTACATTCAATTGTGGATTGTTATTTAGCGTAAATTAATTTTTACGAGAAAAAATATCAAAAGTGCTTTAACAAATTTATAATCGTTTTCAGCATATTTAAATAAATAATATTAAGATTCTATGGACTATATGTGAAAATTATATTTAAAATAAACACTATCTCTCTTTCGATGCGCAAGATATGGTTATTTCTGTGCTGAGAATGTCACATGTAGAGAAGAAGATAAAATAGCGTAACATAGTTTTTTGTTTATATACATCATCAATTGTTAATATAGTTATTCTGTTCAAAATATACTGCAAACTCTGACATTTCATTGTATGTAGCTATCAAATGGTTGAAATAGCATTGTTTGAATTAATTAACCATAAAATGCAAGAATCATACAACAAAATATAGAATATTTGATTAGCAATTGAATGGTAATAATGAACAAAAAAAGCGATAACAAACGAACGATCACGGTGATTTAAAGTTTATAGTATTAACATTTTACATGCTGTATTGTAAAACAACCAATGCAATACCATTTCAACATCTACTGTTGCATGCAGCTGTATATCACGAATTTACGTGAAGCAATTAGTATGATCTATTTTTATGAATAATTATTTTGTTCGCAGCATTATGAGATATTAAATAGAAGATTTTGAAAGTTACATCGTATCTGGTAAAACAACCACTTCCAAAAAACTTGATCTATCTAAAATGGTAAAAATTTAATTATCAATAACATAATTTAGAACTCTACTAATTTTCATGTCCGGAAGCGTTTTCTACATGTAAAATCGGGTTTATATAATTTTTTGGATAAGAAATAACTTAGATAGTTAGATACAAACTGCTATACCACAATTTTCCAACTTTTGTATAGCAAAACTCTCTAAGTGTTTTGTTATCACAAATGTTGCTTGAGAAGATGATTTATTTAACACTGATATTAAAGGATGGTACCGTTTTCAAACGAACCGAGGTTTAACAAAACCCTTTTTTATTATCTCTTCTTATTAAATTCGTCATTATCAACATTATTTATTCATTATATTGTGTGGTCTTGTGATTCGATACCAACTGATATTGCAAAAAGCAACGCAGTGATAGTGAGCTTGTGGCATAGTATTTTGTGCTGCTTTGCTATCTGCATTCGTAAAATAGAAATAAATTAAATAACTTTTAATTTTAAAAATAATCTAGTCCTATTTATAATACAGCAATAAGTATACCTCTCCGATTAGAATGCTGCATCGTAGAAACTACCGTCGAGATGACTACATCAAGCGAATATTTACGCCGTTATGAAAACATCAATGGATGTTATTTGAATAGATAGCAAAAATAAATGATATTAGCGGATCAATTTTACCGGAACGTAACTGTTTTCTAATTTACAAAACTATAGTTGTTGGCCCAGAATCAACCTCCTCTATTTAATCATTTAAATAAATGAAACCTTTCCTTATGTTGCACCATGTATCGGCCCAACAATAATATTACAAAAATATTATAAATATACATTCAGCATCAGAAGCGAAAATTCGTGGAATACCTTACGCACGGTGCACATTATTAACAATTTCTATTTGTTTAGTGATTCGTACGATTTTAAAGAAGATTTGAAAGGCAAGGGCATTGTGTGTATTCTAATCGTCAGATGACATTACATATGTAAAACGATATGTAATGGGTTTCAATAAACAGTTCAACAAAAGCATTGTGTCTACTTCTGGATAGAAACTTTAATTAATTATTCATAATTTGATTAGAAATTGTTAGTTGGGATGAATAGAATTATCTACAACACGCAGCCAACAAAAATGTTAATCATCGAAGAATATGGTTTTATAAACCAAAGATTGTTGTGACCATGGTCAGCGCTCAGCGCACCAGAAGAGGTCGTTTAGGTATGTAAATAGTGTGAAGAATTAATTAACTGATCTTTCTAATAAAAAAACGAAA
>JH993817.1:14508-26767 GCA_000316135.1 Trachipleistophora hominis | reverse complement strand
TAGAGGAATGAAAATATTTTGTTTTTATAGTGGAATAGCTTCAATAAAGAAATAAAATATCAGCGTTAGATTAGCACATCGTTATACGATGAAAAAACGTGATGATAATACAACGGTTATATATCATTTTGATATAATAGTAAATTTTGTACGTAAACGTTGTGGGCAGGTAATAATTTATACTTCAACATCAAGTGGTGAAGGATATCAAAAAATACACTCATTATAAACCAGTAATAAGCTAACTTCTAGCGTATTTTTATGGACCGAAACGCGTTTCGATCTATTAACGTTTTGAACTGTTGTTTTTTTGAGGTAAAATGTTTTTTTTGTTCACTGGTTCCGGTTGATTTGTTCTACGATAAAAAAATGTTTCTCACCACATTTGAAATTGAAAAGGTGATTTATATTCAATTTATACAATATTTTTGACCTGATAAATTTCCTGTCTCTTCCATGGACGAAAAGCTGGTGGCCATGGGTACACCACGATAACCAGATACATATCCTGTTGCGATGAGAATAAATAAGGAAGTCCCTTAACAAATTCGTTTTTTAACCAGTTCGCTATTTTCGAATGACTCAAATTCTTAACTTAGTTGCACACACGAACACGTGATCGATAAATAATTCCTGAAGGGGTTCCGTCTGCAATGGTTATGACCACAAGACGGTATGCCTTTCAATATGTGCCTTTCACTCATTGTATGGGCACTAGGTGTGTTAACATGTCTACAGCTTACATTCGTATGTCATGATCGAAAGTGGGATTAGCTAATTAACACTACCTTTATAGAGTTAGTGTGGCAGAAAAAAACAAGTGTTATATTTCATGAAAACTTTAAGCATGAAAGTATTCGGCATACGATAACTTTAAGCTAGTCATACACATTGGAACATTCTTTGTATTAACTTTAGCACTCCTGTTTGATATCATTATAATTCTAATTTTAAGAGCAATTTAATGCTCAGAATATGAGAACATCATGCTGTTTTGTCTACATGTCAAATAACAATAAAGTAAAAACAATTATTTTAAAGAAGATTTACCATTTAATAAACTTCTCCAATTCCTAAGTAAAATGATCGTTTGTACTGACCCAAAGATACAAAATGACATGTATCAATTTCGTAGTACATGTTCTCCTCAACAACGACAAGGTTGTCGAGGTTTCCCATATCAATGTAATATTTGAGTAGTCCTAGTGTTTGAAGAAGCTGTTGGCTAATCCCTATTTCTTCTTCAGCACTCTTAAGTAAGTAAAGCTTACGTAATTTTACTTTTTCACCTTTAGTCTCAGTTTGAGATATTCTCATCCGGTCTGGATGCCTTATCACTAGCATTTCCGTGGATGGGGGAATAAAGCTAAAATTGCTGGTATCGGTGAAGAAAGCGCCATCCATAATAAGAATCTTCAGTTTAACGAACTTTTTGACGGCTCCAAGCATAGAAGGTAACTGTTCACTTGGTACGCATGAATTGGCCAGATTAAGAAACTCAACTTCAGGAGACATATGTTTAAGTAAAGCACATGCATGAAATTCTATGTTGATATCGAGAGCCTTCAAATTACGTGCAAATCTCAAATATCGTTGTAAATCATAATTACTCATCGAAAATCCCTCGTACGTCAAACCACAGATCTGTGTGATGAATTTCCTTTGGTAGAATGCATCGAGAAAATCTTTTACTGTTGGATACATTTTTATTTGACCACATTGAATTTCATATGAAGTAATTTGTTCCATTGGTTCTCGCAATCCATCAATAAGCTTTTCATCATAACATGTTACATCATATTGATTGTTTAAATAATCCACGAGGTTTACGATTCTCGATTCAGGGTCATCCAAAGATTTAATTTTTAAATATTTTACGGTGTTAAATTTATTGAGTATGTTCTCGATGATGCTCT
Source organism: Trachipleistophora hominis (assembly GCA_000316135.1). Taxonomy (NCBI): domain Eukaryota; kingdom Fungi; phylum Microsporidia; family Pleistophoridae; genus Trachipleistophora; species Trachipleistophora hominis. Next base: position 24,851 of record JH993817.1, on the reverse strand, counting down.
CACCACAGAACAATCCACGCAAAATTAATTCATCTACACAAAGGATACCTTCGATTATTAATTCATTAGGCGTTCCTGGGTCAAACTCGATTTCGAATCGTTTGAAATGTGTGTCTTCCGGTACAGTGATTACTCCATTACATAAAACTATGTCCAGTTCCTGGCATTCTTTATTAATTATAAAAGGTTCTTTACTATTAATATCAAGCCCTACAAGTTCAATCGCGCTATAGTTGCCTAAAAACGAAATCGCATCATCTATCACACAATTATAGAGTTTCAAAGACATCTGTGATATATCCTCATTTCTAATATTTAAATAAGTATTTTCGTCAAAACTCAACTGTGCGCGAAAAAGTCCTTCAAACTCAAATTCGCCCACCGTATTCTCGATTTTAATATTCTCGTGTTCTGAGGTCACTTTTATTACAACTTTAACTTTACATCTTATGCCATCAATTATTATGTTCGTTATGTTGTTATCTATGGTGGTGCATGTATTTACATGCAGGTTGGCTATGTCCAGCAAGCTCGTTATCGATTCTTCATTTGTTTTAAAAGAAAATTTTGAATCCATTGACATCTGCACTTCATTGAAACCTGCTGTGCCTGATAAGTTGAATGTTCCACTCACCCCGTTCAACTCCAGTCTTTCACTACCGCTTTTAATAGTAATCGTTGTATCTGTGGGGGCTACGAAATTGGACAGCTTAAAGTTTTTCCACTCTTTATTAAATATCAGATCTGGAGAATATTCTATATTATCGAATACTATATGTGCAGAATCTATAATTTTGATGTTATATATTCCATTTGGATTATTACAAAAACATATTGTCATATCACGTATTTGTTGTGATTTATTACCCTTAAAATCAACAGAAAATTTGAGTGCACTTATACAGTCATATAAAACCGTAGCATTACCAGTTCTATGATTATTAGAAAAACCCACTGACTCAGTTTTTATAACTACGTTTTCAACATATTTTAGCTGGAAAAATTTATGCTGAAACAACTTTATAAAATCTCTATTTAGCACATATTCCCCATTTATGACAGATTCTAACTCATTAATTGATCTGGATTCGTTTATTATTAACGTTAGTTTCGGGTTATATGATCGGTTTTTAAATGCTTCACAAACCTTATCAAAATTTTTTTTTAGGTCCTGGTATCCAACCTCAAAGTGGGTCACAAGGAAACCAAGATTGAAGTCTTCGAGTGGTATTTGAGTAAACATTTCATCTTTGTGTCCATATCTACGGAATACCATGGCAATTGACTCTTGATTCTTCATTAAATAACATATGACCCGTGAATTCATAGCCCTTTGGAATGCCTCTAAACCACGTTTTAAATCACTATCAAAAACATTTATGGACGATTCCTGAGTTAAATTCAGTTGTGGATTGTTCTCAATATTATTTTTAAATGCATTTAAAAAGACATCAGGATTTGTTTGTATATTTTCGCATATTCTTCTTAAAAGTCCTGTATTATCATCTAAATATAAGAATATATATTTAAATATATCAATATAATCATCTTTGCCAAATTCTAAGCTAACTAGATTCAAGGCCACTGCTTTTTGATATAGATTCTTGGAAAACGGTGCTCTAATTACTTCAAACAACCGGACGTGCCTATAATATAAACGAATATGTTCATAACATGCTGACTGTCGTTCTATTCTTGCTCTTTTGGATTTTCTTTCTCCTGTTTCTGAACCAATATCAATAGAATTTGAGTTTGTACCAAATATGGCATCTTTATTGTCGATCTGATCAGCATTATATTGTTCTATGCTGTAATGTTTGTTTTCTGTGGGATTAAGCTGTAATAATTTGAAAAATTTCATCATGTTTGTATGTTCCAAATCGTAAAATATCATATATTCGCTATCATCTCCCGAAGTAGATTGAAAGATAATGATATATATCATTGTGGTAGTCAAGTAATCAGTTATATTGTATAGTACCATTCTAGATGAATAAGATGGGTTCATTTTGTTAAATAGATTTTTGTCGTTCTTTTTTAGTAACCCGACAAACCCTTTTCAGAACAAAAATATTTTTAGGTATATTTTCTTTTTAAAAAGAATTCTTTATTTGTTCACACTACATTACGTCGCACAAAGATAATTTTCTGCTCCGCTGAGATCGAAAATGGCCACTGACTCTTGAAAAGACTTTATTTTCAACCTCCCGCAACACTCCTAGCACTCATTCTTGCAGCATTAGAAAGGTGTACTTTGATTGCAACAACGATCTTGACACATAACTGCTGGTTCATGTGACATCCCCCTTCCCCGGAGTAGTTACCATGCGATTTCCTCTTTCATCTTTTCCGCGAAATAGGCATTTTTCCCGTATATCTGAGTGATTTTCAATGAGAAAATTTTTTTAATTTTTTTTCACTTAAAAGTTTTTTTTATTTATTAATACTACAGACTTCACTTAACTTAACACACTCTTCTGTTCCGTTGGGACCGACCATGGCCACCGGCATTTGGTTCATGAAGAGAATTAGTGCGCCGCCTCGTGCAAAGCTTCGTACGCACCCTCACAAAAACAGAAAGATATTCTGCTACCGCAGCAGTAACATTAACACGCAAGTTATGACTTGCGTGAGATCCCCTCTCAGGAGTACTCCGAGAAATTCCTCTTCCCAGGAATATTCACATGTGTTTAGTTCCTAGCGACTCCTCAGACAGCCAAAGAATCTTGTTGTGTACTCAAACCATTTTCAAACCTCTATAGGAAATACCATGCGGTTCCCCTTGCCTCCTTCCCGCAAAATGAGCATTTTCCCCGTAAAACGGGGCGGTTGTGCCGTATCCAGCAAGGCGATAAGCGCACATTCGCTGTAAATCGCTGGATTAGCGACAACGGCCTTCCAAGATGGTAGGGGAGAATTAATTAAATTCACACGCCCAAATTTTTTTTCTGTTGGAAGTAGGTTTAATTATCTCTCTAATATTCACTAGCGATCAAATATTTAAATAAATGTACGATGTATTCTCACAAACTATACGAAATAAACAGCTGGCCTATAGTTATATGATATATGATGCATCAACGAGCTCTCTAGCGTAATAAGTGACTACTACGACATAAACGACTAGTAAATTAAAATTTATCATGTCGTACACAGAAGACCATAGTGTTTAAATCAAGACAATGCTGATACTAAACAAGTAACCCATTAATACTTACTTAATTTATTATACCATTTCACATTTGTAAAACATGTAGGCAATCAACTCGGAATTTGTACGAGTTTTTTACCACAAATCTCTTACCACTCTTATCTCGGTTGTTCATTCCACTAACACATTCTCAAATCAGACAACAATCCACTTCATTTAGTCACATTTTTGAAAATCCAGATCTGAATCCTCTTCTTCACTTGTATCATCTTTTTCATCTTGTTCACGTTTTTCCAGTACTAGTTGTATCATTTTCCATTTCCTAAAAGTACCAGTTTTACCTCTTTCTTCTTTCTCACCTTTTACTATTTCGTCCTCTTGCTCTTGTTCAACCCTAGTCATCCCCTCATCTTTACAGCCTTCGTATTTTGCCTGTCTCCTTTTCCCTTCATCATCAATATTCGCTTCAACTTTTCTTTGACACTCATGCTTGGCTGCTTTTTCAGCTTCAGCTTCCTGTTCTCGCCTGAGCATTGCAGCGGCTTGCTCCTCCTGTTTTTGCCTGGCTGCTTCTTCTCTTTCTTGTGCTCGCCTAAGCATTGCAGCGGCTTGCTCCTCCTGTTTTTGCCTGGCTGCTTCTTCTTCCATAGCTTCTTGTTCCAATTGTTTGTTGTACCGTATCTGGTCAATTTCTCGCTCAATGACATTTCCTTCATCTAACAACTCTGACAAAAATTTGACAAACACATTCAAAGACCTCTGATATGCTTCAAAACACATGCGGGCCATTTGACAAGACCTCATATCACTATATCGATTAAAAAACAACTCATCAACTAGCAGTACTTCCTCCAAACCTTCGGATTGTACTCCGATACATCCAATAACTTCAAAACTAGTCCTGGCACTTCTTAGTGCTTCTGAACTTCTTGCAGTCTCTTGATCCGTTGCGTACAGTTGCAAAAGATAAATTGCAAGTAAAAAAATCATGTTAAGCTTGAAAATTTTGCGCTTTTATAGTTTTAAAATTTCCGAAAATGGAAAATATTGACCTAAAAACATAAAATTCTGAAAGTTGTCATATATTTATTGTATACTTGAAAGAATATAAAGAATACGTTCATATATTAAAATGCTCTCCCGCCATTTTTGTGGTGTAAACATACATAAACTCACCTCTTTCTTTTTTTCAACAAATCTTTTATTTTTTGCTTTTTGGAGAATTTGGGTGCCAACTTCCATTTTGATAACAATTTTAAAAACTCGTAACTAGTAGATATTATTTTTAGAACATTGTATCTGTTTCGAGGAGCATATTGTCTTTATAATTCAATTTTTTTGTCCTTCTGTATTCTTGATTAGAAACGATTCCAATGTTTTCAGCTCTTCCAACTAAATTTCTTCGTGCTATACTCCCCATTGTACATAATTTTATGGATGATAGGTCCTCCTCCTGTGATTTCTACGGAGAAATGTATTAATTCTTAACTATACAGTTTTCTCTTTTTGTTGCTTGAAAGTCAGTTTAATTAACGCCTCACAATTCCTCACATACCAAACAGACTCTCCTGGCGCGCTGAGCGCCGAGCATGGCCTCGCCGACCGTTTGTTCATGGATATACAATTCTCTCATAGCGTTGCATCCGTTTTGCAAATTTTTACCTTTCAATTAACAGTTATTGCTAATTAAACATTAACAAATACACCAATGATTCCACTCTTGCTAATCATCACGCGTCTTTCTTGCTTTTTAACTCCAATTTACATATCTACCATAATTAGTAACTTCCCTATCAAAAGCGACCACGTGATTAGCATTGTTCCCCATTGTGATCAATTAGTTCCTGCTTTTACACTGTTAAACGGAACAAACTTGCATCTTCTATTTACATTTCTTTTTAGGATATTGATTCGTAATGTTGTTTTTGTGATTTATACTTATAGCAATATACATTTCGCTTGTCTTGCAAAATAGAAATTGATATTTTATTTAATTAAGTTTGTATTCTGGTCTATCGTGTTGACATACATGCTATTGAACTATATGATATTTTATTTAGCACACGCCAAAATTTATTTTTTGTCCGAATTACTCTTCCTGTATATTCAATCAATAAGTATATCCATAAAAGAAATAATATAGTCTAAAAATTGTAACTCGATATAAGAGTGTAAAGTTAAAATTTCAATTAGGACTTTTGAATTGATTAACTTTTAAAATTACTGATGTGTTCAAATTACTTCAATCGTGCTAATTTTATGATATCTATTCAAAAAATTGTATAATTTGTTAAAATAAACGAGCATTTATCAAAGGCCCAGTAATGTCAAGGTTAAGTTTAAAATTTAGTTGCTCTATCATATTTATAAAATGGAAGATTAAATAAACACGATTTAACAAAATTTAGTTCTATTTGTTTTCTTTTTTTATTTTACTAAACCCAATTTCACGTATTTTACATTTCTCAGTAAAGGTTGAAAATCAATTCCTAACCAAAGCGCGACATTTTCTGTGAATATTGTTGACAAATGGTTATCGTATGAATTTTGAAATATGAGAATTGCACGACAATTCGTAACTTTTCTGCCAAATGTCCAATAAAATTCTTTGATTTTCTCTTGAACCCATCAATCAGTTTGTGAATTGTCTTTTAATAATATTAATGATGGGCTAATATTGATTTATTCAATTAGAACAAGACACGTCATTAGTCATATTGAACAGCAGCATTAGTTTGATAGGTCTAAATAATAAATATTGAATTTATTTACTATCTAAAGTAGTTTTATAGGTTGAAAACTTCAAAGTTATATCTATATTATGGTCTAAAATTAAATTACATTTGGTAAACAATTCTTTTTTTGTTCTTCTCCTTTTTTCTTTTATGGTAAAGCCTTTTATGGCTAAATTATCCTTTTGGATGGAACCACGAGGTGAAACTATGACAATATTTCTGTGAATGGTGTTAAAACTACCTAGCTGCTTTACTTAGGTGTGTTATGTGTTATTTTAGTTTTAATTCTGGTGACCAGATCAAACTATATCAAATTCATTTGTCTACTCTTCATACTTCCAGAATGCATCACATATCTCTCATCCTATCTTAATATTTAAAAAAGACAGCTCAAAATATTAATGGCCACTTCAAAAAAGATATTCCTCTCAAATATTTAAAATGGGTAACATATTATCACAGCTATTCAACTCCTATCTTTCAAAATATAACCAGCAAGTAGTTACGATCGATGCAAAGAAAAATAATTCCCAGGCACGAGCTAACTTTATAAGCCCTTGTTGAAAAATAACAACCACATGAAGTAATCTCCATTAAAATAGAGAGTGAAGCTAAATTAGGAGTGAGTAAATTAAATATACATTAATTAACCAATGTTTCGTATATAGAATAGCGCAGTTAGAATATGAAAAAGTTCATTGATTGTTAGGTGCATATGGAAGGATGTTTCCCAACCTTATTGTTGTATCTGCGTCTTTTATATATTCTCTAACAATGTCAATTAAAGTTTTTTGTTATAGAACCATCATAAATTGTACTTTCATACTGATTCTACAGTCACTTTTGGCTTTGATCTACAAAGTATCAGCCAAATTACTCTTATATTAATACACCAAACCGCATATAAGCATATTATTGATAATATCCATCATGATGTTATCATTCTCATATCAACTAATCGATAACATTAAGATTGCCAATAGCATGCCTTCATGTGAAAGCCCGTTACTTAGACTAATCAAATAATAAATTCCTAGTAGGATTAATATTAACTAAAAGTATTTCATACATTAATTGGCCTATTAAATGAAACGAATTGTTTGTCACTACCCAAAAATGAAAGAGGTGTGAAATTAGCCCTAGTTTAATTAAAAGGCAAAAAATAATCATGATGTAGGATCTATGTGAGTACTATGTTGACTAATCATTTAATTATAGCGCATGTCTGTAAACGCCTTTTCTAAATTGTTACTGGTTTAACAATCAACTAAATAGTTGTTAGTTACGTAACGTATACCTAGGTTGATTACCTTTGTTACCTATCACAAAATACATATTCTACACCATCACCTAACTCAATTTGATTACAATACTCATCATTTTTTGTGTAATAAAAAGACAACTCGCGAGCTGATTGGCCAGTTTGTAAAAAAATTCAAAAAATATTATTTCATCTTTTCATTACTATTGATAGGTTATATGTTAATATGAAGTTTCCATCTTCTAACGCTCACTCAGCAGTTGTTTACGATCGATGTTTAGATTAATCGTTAACAATGACAGAAAATTAATTTTCCTATCTCTATGGAGAATCGTTAACAATGTGAAAGTGACCGACAAATATTTAATCTAAAAACCAAAGAAAAGATTCTTATTGAGTATATTCCAATTTAAACATCCGTTTATAAATGAAATAGCGCAGCTAGTAGAATAGCAATATAGCACAACGCCTATTCATACTAAAAGCAAGTTTTTGCGGACCAGAATTATTAAAACACTCGAAATATTGAATGTTGATGTGGAAAATTATTTTCGTGTTCATGGCTAAAACAACAAGTAATTGCTGATACAAATGCATATTTTGCTTCCAAATGATCTTAGTATGGCCCAAAGTTCTACCGGGTACCATTAACATGCTAATTACCGCTTAAATTAAATATTATCGTTAAAATTATCCCAGTACTTTAAATAAAGTGCTTTAATCCATTATTGTATTGGTCAAAAAATGGGGCTATTAATAAAAAGTATTTATCGTGACTATCATCCACAACAATATTCTTTGAGGATACAGATAAATTAAGTCCGCTCCTTGGTAAACGTACATACGTAAATTATATACAGTTTTACTATATTGAAAAATATAATTCTGATTCATTTCGTGCTTTTTTCTTCGAATGGTTCCTCAAGTATTCAGACTTCGTATAATGGGATAAGTGACCTAACAAGTCTACTAAATACATATTTTCTGTCGTGCTTACCTGAGTATGTGATCTAAAACATAGCCACGGGTATATTCATAAAAATTATCCTAATTACGACTTAAACTTTTCATGTCTAGTTCAACATATGTTCATTAGAAGTACAAATGGTGCGTTATTGTGTATATGTCACGCTACTTATTGCATTCCTGAGAAGTAAAACGCGTAACAAAAAATTAATAAGCAAATGAGAAACACCTTTCCCTATAAAAATTTTGTTGGATACGAATGAGTTTCTTCCTATCTGAGACAGTTTTTTAAAAGAATATTAAAATTACTTATTAAGATTAAAATTACTTACATCTTCAGTTATTCCCTACAATTTTAAGACAGTTTTTAGGTCAAAATGCTCTACAAAGTTTGTTTGACTAGAATTTGGAGTACATCCATCACATCTTAGATTCTCAGTGCTTTGTTCCTTCTTGGAAAATAAAATTAATTTTCATTCGCAGTTCACTCTTACTATGAAAATTTGGCTAATTTTTTCGTTTAATTCCGAACAGAGAATCGGTCAATCGCTGCAAACGAAATCTTCTATGCGTTAATGACATAATAAGTAGAGTATATAATACCACGGTCATAAATTAGACCGCAAAACATGACGTAAACACAATATTTGTTTCACCAAAGCAATTACAGCAGCAATAAGAGATTTCTCTGTGTGATAATACTGTTTCGCAGAGCAATCCCGATTTGAAAAATTGTAAATGCCGATTCTAATCTTCTGAAGCTGGAGACTGTAGATATATGAATGTATTTCTCTATATTTTTCAACCGAGAACGTGTCAATGAGAATTGTTTCTAGTTAGCACAAATTTCACAACAACTTGATGTAATATAGAATATTATTGTGAAGCTACATCTAATACCTACTTATTATATCTGAACAAATTTCGTACGCCCCATAACGAAAAAAAAGCAAGTGATGGAAGGAATATAAAGGAGCCGAGTGAAGATAAAAGAAACAAAACTTTGTTGTAGCAAGATATAATTAAAGTGCCAGACATATTTAAATTCTCTCGTAAAGCGTTTGCTTATTGCTATAAATTTAATGTCTAGCTATTAACCTTGTTTCCATTTCTCAAAAAAGAGTCTTATTTATTATCATTCACCTGATAACATTTTATATCTGGTAAGGGGTTGTAATTTCTTAGAATTTAGTGTTACCATTTTAGTATTATTGGTGGTAGTATCAAATTATGATATAATATGTGTAGATTTCAAATTATTTCACATTTTGTTAGTTCAAACATTCATGATAACATGTGTTCTGGTATTTTTTTGGTACTGCATTTCATTACTCTCATCTTATGATGTACTTATAATACCGTTTATATGTTATTTATTTACTAAACGTATGTTATCGTTTGTATTCACAGTTTATGTTTATTTACTAAACGTATGTTATCGTTTCTATTCACAGTTTGATGAATATTTACTAAACGTATGTTATCGTTTCTATTCACAGTTTATGTTTTATTTATACATTTAATTAGCCTGCTAGGTTAATTAAAGTCACATACGAAATATTGGATTAAACATATAAACCATTAATTAACTCAAATGTGAATATGCTACTTTTAAAACTTCCTCCAATGATCAGTAAAAGATCTAACAATCAATTTTTAATTTCATTCTTTACGTTTACATCGCTTATTTCGTCGTGCTTCATCTAGTGTTTTAGAGGTTCTTTTTTAATCAAAACGCGTTTGTAAAAAAATTGGTTTAATTGCTATTGTTCAAAATCATTTTTTGAATATACGTATCTCATACCATTCCTTGACCGTATTCATACCATAAATTGTCTTAAGTTATCAAATGATGTAACAATTGAGTGATATCTCAAATTGAAAATTACTTAGGCAAAATGTGTAATATGTCAACGTTTTTTTGAAGAAATGTATTTAATTAATTATTCGACATTCAGTGCAATGTGTCAATTAAATATTTTTTTGTGCAAAATTGCTGTTTTTGTTCATTGTTTGAAATACATCAGTTTTTACGGATTTATTATTGATCTCGTATGATCTTGTTTTATTTGTTTATGATCACACATAAAGTTGCAGATTTGTCTTAAAGTTGTTCCATTTTGTTTTTATTTATAATGTTTATCTTGTCATTTTTTATCACAAATATGACAACGCAAGCACCTGAACGTATGGTAAATACGAATGTTTTGCCCGTGCACTACACTCTGAG
>JH993814.1:36300-62961 GCA_000316135.1 Trachipleistophora hominis | reverse complement strand
GCAGCTACATAGTGGTAGAAACATAAATAGTTGTATGCTACCACATCTTTCTATCATTGTCTTTTTATAAGTTGTTCTAAGTATGGTGAATTGTAAAATTACACACTATATCACATCGAGCATAGTCGTGGAATAGTATTACTTTTAAAATAACTAGAGCAAAGATAAAAGACCAGATAAACACTAACCTTTATTATAGGCATGGCCACCGACCAAACTAAGTAGATTAAAAGTATTATTTTAAAGGTAATTTTATAGACTAATTATTATTCTCAAATTATACACTATTAAACAGCTATTTTAATACTTAATAAAACAAAAAATTAATATTCAAGTCTAAGGAACAAATATTCACTCAACTACACTGTTAAAATATTTATATAGACAAATATATAAATTACCGGCTATAAAATGTTAGTTCCCTAGCTATCGACTATAAAACGTGACCTTTGTCATGCTTTTACAAAATGATGATCTAAATATTATTCCGTATCGTTTGCTAATCTAAATATCTTGTTTCATTCAAAAAAATACACCATTAAAGATTTACTTTTTCTCATTTACTAGAATAATATTCATGTCTGTGATATATTTAACTGTTTTCAAAAAAAATCGATGAGTAGACATCCGTATAACCCACAAACTTTGAATCATGAGCAATCGATGACAAACTGATAACCATATTGTGTTACCACTTTCCAGCAAAAATGCGCAGAGGAATGAAAATATTTTGTACTTATAGTGGAATAGCTTCAATAAAGAAATAAAACATCAATATTAGATGGCCGTGCTTTTATGTAATAAAGAAATGAATTTAACAATAATCATAATCGCCTGTTCCTGTTCATCAAATAGTTGTGCGTAGCAGTTAAATTTATATTTAAATACTGTATATCCATCAACAGACTATCCGAATGTTTTATTTTAGTAAAAATGATGCATCAGCACGTATCGGATATACAGTCATTACCAGCAAGAAAAAAACGAAATTCTACTAGTAGTGTATTTAAATTAACTTATTTCGGTTAGTTATCAGTTTATTGGCTATTATGTTCGGTTAAAAGTATGTTTCTGATTTATTACCCAACCTGATTTGTGTTGCACTTAATATTAATTAATACTAAAATATTTACTCGCTCAATTACTCCTCATCACACAGCATCAATTTTTTTCCTTGTAAAAGCCATTTCTTAATACAATTAAGATTGAAAAGCTGAGTTTGAGTTAAATTATATAATATTCTGGGATATTAACGCGGTAGATTAATCATTCGTTTAAATAATTTTAATTTAGTGTCACGATAGTTATATTTGCAATGAAACGTAAATATTGCTTGTTGTAGCATATTTAATCTGTATTGTTACCATGTTAAATATGATAATCATCTTGATCCCACGTTGAACATAAATAACGACTTATTGTATATAATTGTCGCTGACCAATTACTATGAACAGACGGCAAAGGTGTCTTATTTGTAGTAAAGTAAACGATGTTTGGCCTATCATTATATGCATTGGTTGTTATTGCGTGTATCATAGCATCATGAGCCACTTTATAAAAATATAAAATAGTTATTATCATACAAAGCTTGAAAACATAAATGAATTTAACTGTTACAAAATGGACATGCGAATAAATTAAATTGTAATGAATATATTGAGCTAACAAATGAACTGTCGTAAAGTGATGTTAGGAACCGCCATCGCTTAAAAATATATTTTTACAATTTTTTTACCCCTGTCAAAATGACTGTCATGTTTTCGCGTCCCGGAAAATCTCACAATTTATCAATGGGAATTGTTGGGTTACCCAACGTTGGAAAGAGTACGCTGTTCAACGCTTTAACAAAGCGATCTGTTCCTGCAGCGAACTATCCCTTTTGCACGATCACCCCCGAAGAGGGACGTATTGAGATTCCCGATGAACGATTTGAATACCTGGTCAATTTATACAAACCAAAGAGCGTTGTGCCCGCTTATCTAAGCGTTATTGACATTGCTGGTCTCATAAAGGGGGCTAGTCAAGGACTTGGGCTGGGAAATGAATTTCTAGAAAACATACGACGCACTGATGGTATATTCCAAGTGGTGCGTTGCTTTGAGGACGAAAATATAGTGCACGTTGATGAAGACATAGACCCACTGAGAGATGTTAGAACAATAAAAGACGAATTGCGGTTGAAGGACCTGCAAATTATTACAAAGCGAATAGAAAAACAGAAGAGAGAAACAGTTGTAGATGTTAAAAAGAAAAAATTTGAAACTCAAACGCTTGATAAGCTCAAGGAGGTTCTCGAGGTCAAGTGGACCAACGAAGCTGAGTGGACACCGGACGAGATCGAGTATCTTAATACGTTAAATTTATTAACAACCAAGGAGGTTGTGTATCTAGCCAATATATCTGAAGACGAATACAACAATAAGTTGGTCAATAAACATTTGCGTGCTCTTATCAAGACAGAGCGGAATGTTCTTCCCTTCAGTGCAACGAGTTTAAGCGACGTTTTCGTCAGAAAGCTGCTTTGGAAGGGATACGAGGCGCTTAAGTTGATCAATTTCTTCACTGTAGGAGCACCGGAGGTTAAATCATGGACAGTACGTGAGGGGACTAAGGCACCACAGGCTGCAGCAGTAATCCATTCAGACTTTGAAAAAAATTTTATAATGGCAGAGGTTATGGAGTACAAAGATATCAAGCTGTATGGCAACGAACAGAATGTTAAAAAAGCAGGGCGTTATCTCCACAAGGGCCGCGACTACGTTGTAGAGGACGGCAACATAATTTTATTCAAAATTAACAAAATAGCGAAAACTAAGAAATGAGACGTTTAATCTTTCTGTTCTATAAAAGTGGTTTTAACTTAATATTGTATTTTATTCATCATATAAGATGTTTTTTCCTGCACATCTAGCCACTGTTCTCAGGTGAAAGTGTTCTGAACATTGTGTTCAATTGCGAGAGTTTATTAATTTTATAATTTCAACGTATGATCCGTGTGATGCCCTATCACATGATATTACGATAAATTACGTTAACACAAAGGAAACGTAGCGTTTATTGTTTTCTTGATGACCATTTACGGTCTTAAATGGTTTCTTCTATAAATAGACCGGTAGCCTGTTCGGTCTCAGCAACCCGGACGACGCATTTTGTAGGGTATTGAAAATACAAAGACTCTCTTTTTCTAAAATACACCCTGATGCCTTGATCAAACGAAATTCGTTTGGCATGTTTTTTTGTTTTCTGCTTGAAAATTTGTTTAATTAACATTCGTTTGGCACGTGACATGTTTTATTTCACAATCCCAGATCAAACATTAAATACATCACCATCAGAACTGTTGGTCGACCACGATGTTGCGTATTGTTGGGATAGAACACTTCTGTTTTATCAAAGCTTATTACAGACCCGTTGTCACAGCAAGAAGATAATCCGTTCAAATCTTCTACACAATTAATGCGCCTGTTCCTAACATCAATCATCAACGGTTAGCACGACGACTATCTCATACAGTGTTTTACTTAAATGCGATAAAGGGAGTTACCCCTCAGACACACAAATGGGAATATTCAGTGACAGCATGCTGTGTGAAGAGGAGATCGAAGATCTCACAAATAGCACGATTTTCAGCCAAAAGGAACTTGAATTGCTGTATGAACGCTTTAAAATGCTGGACAGACAGGAAAATGGCTATCTCACGTACAGTGACATTATGCTTATACCGGAGTTCTGTGCAAATCCTTTCAATAATCGAATTATAAATGCCATGGAAAAGGTCATTGAATACGAGAATATGACCTTTCCTTTTTTTCTGGAGATCATGAGCATTTTTTCGCCGAAGTCTAGCATACATCTCCGTATGAAATTTGTTTTCAGCGTCTTTGATCTGAACGAGGATGGAAGGCTGTGTTCTGCCGTACTGTCTAAAATATATGAAATAGTACACGGAAATGAGTTCTCCCGAGATATATGTACCAGAGAAGTGGATGAGTTGCTTTTGTTCTACGATAAGAAACATAAGGGCTTCCTCGATTACAACGACTTTGTAAATTTTTACTTGGACAGCAATCTAGACAGAATGTTTGTGATAGATTTTGACCACGATCCGATAAAAAAGAGACCTATATTTCCCTTTTTTCGAGGAAATTGAACTGAGAAACGGTAAAATGTGATGTTATTATAGTTATTAAATAGAATTTTATTGCACGTAAACAATTATAAATTCACCCCACTCATCTCTGGGCCTGTTCTGAATGTCAATAAATTTAGGGTTAAGTGTAAACGATTGCCTAGGTTTACAACCGGTTTTTTTGCTAATTCAGCATTGCAACATAATGATCTTATCCACTTGATATATAATATAACATTCAAGATACACTTTTGTTGCATGCTTTCCTTGAATATGACAAGGCAAATTTTAAAATGTAAGACTTTCTTGTCCTAAAGATTTAAATCTTTAATTAACATAAAATACAAAATTTTGCCAGATAAACCGCCAAAAAACGAAGGTGAATCAATATCGGATGAATTTAATGTAATTAAACGAATTGTATTTATCATACTCTGCGTTATTGAGGTATAAATATCAAAGGAGTTATTCTAATATATTTGTTTTACAATCAAGTTATAACTAAAAAAGTAAAAAAATATTACGTTAATTGATTTATAAGTAAGAATTCTGCCCGTTTTATTGTTATTAAGAATAACAATCAAGTGAATTTATTCGTACGTAATTCTTTATGGGTTAGCGAACGGCCATTTTGTATGGCCTGCCACCGTTTGCTTGTTTTTTAAGGTTATTTTTCTCAGTGAAAACGAAAATTAAACGTTACGCTATCATTTTAATTGCTGAAATATATTTTGTTTATATATAACACACAATATGATCATCTGCATTGTTAAAAGCTTTTTAAACGTATAATATATGATCGTTAAATTAACGTTCACTGTAATCCGTTTAAATCGTAAGTGTATATATTTAACCTTATACAACATTTAGTACCATTCATCTATCAATCTTTCTACTTGATTGTAAAAAATACCGCAAATACAAGAAATTGTTCATTTCACGGTTGAAGGATGTTCATCATGTGGTGTTACAAAAATAACTTTATAAAATTTTTATCACCCATGGCAAATATGGATGCAATGGAGGGTCGTACTTGCTACAAAAAAACACGGTTGAGGGATAAGAGCGCAGATTCGAAAAAGGTAAAACGTGTAGATGGGGAGAATTCAAATAATAATAGCACTTTTTCTAAAAATACTGCTGGGGTGCAATTGAGCCGCAACAAGGAGAGAAACACTAAATACGAGATCAGAGGGAAGACGAAACATAACGAAAATGATCTTAAGCGCTCAAATAGAAAAAGACATGCCGATGAGGATAATCAGGAAGACAACGATCCGTACAACAAGAGCCCTGGGATATCTAAAAGCATACAGAAGAGCAAAACAAATGAGATGATCGATCTGTGCAAAAAGGACTGGGAGATTTCTAGGAAGAAAAAAGTTCCAAAAATCAATAGAGAGGATGCCAATACACGAATTTACAAAACGTTGAAAGGACATTTTTACAAAGTGCTAAAAAAGCGAACGGGATCAAAAATTGCGCAGACGCTTTTCAAGTACGGCAGTGCTACGCTGAAGGACCAAATTTTTGAGGAAATTTACAAACATATCCCCGAGCTCTGCCAATGTTCCTTTAGCATCTTTTTTCTTCAGAAATTGTTGAACACGAAATATCTCGCAAAAGTGTTCGAATTAATGAAGAAAAATTACCGAAAAATACTAACAAGCCGTGTTGGCGCATTCTATTTTGATGAGGTGTATCAACACGTCAATGTGGCACAGAAGGAGGAAATTATAAAGGAAATCATGGGAAACGAAGTTAAAATATTTTACGGCGGCAAGCCATTGCAGGAAATACCGAGTGAAAAGTTTAATTTTGAGGTTATCTTAGATAAATTAATGAACAAGGGCTTGACAAACTTAGAAATTACGCACGATTTGATTTTCTACCACCTGATGCATTACACCGATACGAATGAACGCGCCTCTTTTATGAAAACTCTTTCGTCATTTTTCGTCGACTTGCTGCACACAGAACGAGGAAAATCGATTGCTCATCAGTTGTTAAAGGAAAACGAAAATCACAAGATTTTATTCAAGAAAACAGGGGAGTATATTGCGAGGATGGTAGAGAATGTGTTTGTGCATGACATACTGCTAGAAATGATACGGCACGGAAAAGAAAAATACGTGTCGAAATACATACTTAAGCCTTTAAGAACTAGCATGGACGTGTTTTTAAACACCAATAACTTTGATCACCTACTGCTTGAATTAATAAACATGCACAAGTTTGAAATTTTGAGAGACAAATTTACGAAGACGTACAAGAGGAATGAGGAGATTTACGCTCTGAAATACGAAAAAGTGTTTAAAAAATTGAAAGACTATGATGTGGAAGAGAAGATATGCATAGAGGACTCGTGACCAATATTTTTGATTAAATTGATAAATGATCATAAATGATTAACTTGGCATTTTTTTTTAAACTGGACTATTTTTTCTTCTTTTTAGCACGTGTCTGGTATCAATGGCAGGTCGTGGACTACACGAGTGTGTACTATGAGATGTGTGAAAATGAATAAACACTTTTTAGAAGAGCATCTAGCGTTTGTAGTTGTTTAATATGACAATCTTGGCTAATTACACACATTTTCATACCTTGAGAGATACATTGCCTTTGACGTTCTCCTTGCTTTGTAATTGATAAAGAAAATTGGTAAAACAGCTCTTAATCATAAATATATTCGTCAATTTATACGATTTTACTTTTCCTTAATAGAAATACATCTATTCACACCCGTACACCTCATAGCACAAACATGGTTCACTACGACCCACCGTGGTATCACATATTCTTCTTTTTAATCTAAGACTGTGGAAATTTGTCCTTGTAAATTATTCTTAAATATACCATCACATCAACGATGATGGCATCTTCTTATCGTTTATAACAACATGTATTGTATTAATATGATCTAAAAACATTAAGTATCTTTGAAATAAACGATTTTGATCGTTAACATTCGAAATTGCCAATCATATATTTGATGTAAGTAGAAATTTAAATAAATGAACTATCCAAAAAAAGAAGGTTAATTACATCTGATGAACAATTTTTAGCTCTAAAAATTTTTATTCTCGGCTCCAACGTAATTTTAACGTTTTAGCCTTGAATTTTTCTTTTTAAAATTAGTTAAAGTGTCTTCTTGTACTCTTTCAAATAAAGCATATTTATTTACTCATCTCACCACTAAAACACGCTTCTTTAGCCCAGTCTCTTCTTACAAACCACAAATAACATTACATGTGGACTTACAATAGCCTTAGTGTTTGGTGATCATAGATTGTATATTTTTGTAAGTATTTTTTTAATCTTATTAGTAGACATCATTTAAATTCGTTTCAATTATTTCAGCTATCGCTTGCATACGTAAGAAATACAATATTTACGCCGTTTGCCGTGTTTTATTGTTTCGTTTCGGCCATAATCATTAAACATCAATAACTCTGATTATAATTCTCTCTTTATCACCCCGTGTTTTTTAATCTTTTGTTTGTTTTCTTTCATTTTTTGTTTCTTGTTGAATGGATGAATTTCTTGGCAGATGTAAAAAGATCGAGGATGAAATAGACAAACTCAGACAATACATTCATAAGCTGAAGGTTCTCTCGAACAGAAAGGCCAACTCTATCCTTTCGGATCGTGAGGAAACAGAGCTGGATAACAGAATAACCGTGCTAAATAATATGTTTAAAGAGAATTCTAAGCGAGTGAAAGAGAAGTTGAAGGACATGCACGAGGAGAATAAAGAGATATCTCCCGAGGATGAGGAGTTTGAAGCGGATACAAGGAACAATAGGTGGCAGGTGTTGACAAATTATTTGGCAGAAACTATTGAATTGTACCGAACTGAACAACTAAACCACACGAAAGAGGAGAAACAAAGATTAAAGGCCCAGTTTCTCATTGCAAAACCAGATGCCACAGAGGACGAGTTGCACGACCTTGTCAACTCTTCGGAGGGTCACAAACTGCTGGAAAAGGAATTTAAACCTGGCGCACGCTCATCCAAGGGCATCCTGAAAAAAGCGGGCGAGAGAAACAAAAATATAAAAAATATTGTGAACTCGATTAATGAATTGGTGTCGCTGATCGACGAGCTGCACGAAATGGTGATGAACTCACGAAAAATTGTTGATAACATTGAAATAGAGATTGATGTGACCAGGAAGACGGTCAAGGAAGCGAAAAAAGATCTTGAAAAGGCGAGGAATTACCAAAAAGCTGCCATGTATATCAAATATGTGATTTTATTTATCTTTGCACTTGCAATTTCATTTCTCATAATCGGTGTTATTCTTTTTGCTCTGGCTAAACTATTTTTCAGCAGCTGGCAGGGCGAGAACAAGAATGGTAATAAATTAAAAACTGACAAGAACAGCACAGCACAAAACGATACTACCGAATGAACCAGAAATATGTGCCATGCATATATTGTTGGTCATAAAAACCGTTTTAATAAATTATACTTCACAATACTACATTTTATATCGTAACTTTTTCGCAGAGCAGAGTAATACGCGCCATTATTATTGTTCTTATTGGTATTACCTACTCTATAACATTATTCTCTTCTACTAATTACCATTGATTTGCATTCATTCAATGCAATGGTATGATATTCGCGGTTTCTCTAACAGTTTAGTTCAAAGAGTGCCAAAATATGATTTTTAAAGTAATAACTGTTCGTATTTTCTTTAATCATAAGATGAATGTTTGCTCCTCATCAGAATCCTACCACTAATTCCTGCTAATATGAATTCTACCGTTTGCTAAGCCGAGAGAATACATGATGCGAGATCGTACGTGATCTGTATAATATATTCATATCTTTTTAATGCTCTCCGCTTCTATTTGAATTACCAATCGAGTTTTCGATAACGCACTATTAAAGCTGCAAAGAAATGAAACATAAAATATAGAAAAGAACTGCCGATGAATTCTTTTGCTGATAATACAACAATAAAACATCGAAGTATAACAAGAAATCATTCAATAATTTAGCTTCTCTCTCATTATTTTTTTCTATTTTGGTAGTACGAGCTAACGTTTTCAAGAAAAAATAACAACAATTCTCAAGATAAAAACCAAAACCTTTTTCTACAGAGTAAATAAATCGTACATAAGAGGAAATCCTTGATTAATAGTTGAGTGTTTTTCAAATGATCGCATATACTGTAAAAACAAACGCATAACATACAACTTACGTACAATTATTTATGGCTATAATGTGAATTTACGCATCTGCTATTACGGTTAACATAGAATGCTGAACACTGCCGCTTGCAAAACTGAAGATTTTGATTGGGAAGTAATTCTAATCCTTTAAACATCTCAACATACGTTGTGATTAAGAAACAGGTATATTATTGAAACTTAGCTCATAAATATTATTTAGATTAAATTGTAGAGATTATTATGTATCACGTGGTGTATGAAATGGTGAATAAAAGCACGTTTTGTAAAAAGTTGTTGCGGATTATCATTGACAGAAATTACGCAGAATTATTACCTTATTCGATAGCTTTGTCCACCGCCTTTTACTAAGAACGCATGTTTTTCATTTTATACATCTCACAATATAATTTATCACATAGACCACACGCCTGCAGCCATAGTTGATCTCGGTATATTAGAAAAGTATGTACGAAGCCGTGAAGCGGATAATTGAACACAGTTGTAAAGGATCGTGTAATTTATTTAACGTTTTTAATACATTAGATAGTTATTAAAGGTAATAAATCTTATATTACTTACTATTTCACTTAAACGCTCTCTTATGAAAATTTTCTAAAAAATTGCTGTTTGAAAACACGTGATATGATACCACAATTTCTATTTACCTCAAACTTAGCAACACGCCTAAATTTATAATTTTAATTGGTCCAAATTTATTTAACAGCAACTCTTCTTTTTCTTTTTTTTTATTTGTATTATCTTCTTGTTTCTCACAGGCTCTGTTCTTGAAAGCATCTCCTTAAACTCGGGATCTAAAGCTTTTCGTTTTCTATACACCGCTTTGATCAGCTCTTCAAACGCTTTTTCAACATTGCTGCCATCCAAGGCCGAAGTTTCAAGAAAATTAAGGTTATTTGACTTGGCTGCATCATTTCCACACGCAACAGTGACCGTTCTTTCGTCTTCCAGATCAGTTTTGTTGCCAACCAGCATTATTTCTATTTCTTCGCCCGAGTATTCCTTGAGCTGAGTAAGCCAGTGCTTGGTAGCATTGCTTAGTGTTGATTTCCGGGTAATATCGTACACTACAAGAGCACCTAGCGTGCCTCTGTAGTAGGCAGAGGTTATAGCTCTGTATCTTTCCTGCCCCGCAGTGTCCCAAATTTGTGCCTTAATCACCAGGCTGTCGATTTTGAATGTTTTAGTTGCAAATTCCACGCCAATCGTAGCTTTTGTCTCGGCAGAGAACTCTTTCCGTGTTAGTTGAGACAGTAAATTAGTCTTTCCCACGCCTGAGTCGCCAATCAGTACTATTTTGAAAAGGTAATCGTAGTTTTCCATTTCACTGTGCGTGTCTTTGTTTTAAATTCCTTTTTAAACGCCGTAACTTTGTTTTGGAAATGTTTCATCACTGATCCACATGATCGGGACATTGCCGGACAGGCACGGCGTGTTCACATTACGTCGGGAGAGTGTGATAAATTCACAGTGGCATTGCCGAACAGGCACGGCGTGTTCACATTACGTCAGGAGAGTGTGATGAACTCCTCATCGTTATGTTCATGTAATTTAAAGCGTCTCTTCACCAATCCCAATATTCAGCCAAGATGCCCGTGCATACGCTAATAACCCAACAACCACCATAAAAACAGAATTTACACGTAAATCAAACGTTACACATCATATTACATACGACAGGCCGTACTCGTCATTCATACCAAATTAACCACCGACAAGACCCACCGCACCAAATACGAATAAAACGGCCATTTTACTTACAATTTTGATTATTCCCACCACCACAGATAAACCACACGATAACACCATAAAGCAGCCCTGATAGAGCACACACGTAAACATTCCCTGTAAGAACAGAACAGCAACACTTTAAGTGATGGTTACAAGACAATGACATTAAATATTTTATTACCACGTTATAGAAATTACAGAACCATCCTCTTCTTAATTCAACGGTATGTAAATGCTGCTCTGACCGATCGTGATGAAACGCGTACAACCTGGTGCTGTACTTGTATTAAGACATCCATCTCATAAAATCATCTCAGTAGGTTATCTTACGATGACCTGGTCATTACGTTCTCATACACTAACTCTCAATGCACCGGTGTAACCAGGACTTAAATACTCGCCCATCAAATAAACACTTTCATCCTACGCCACGTATACGAACCAAAATAAACACTGCAGTGTACAAATATTACATTTTTAGTTTTTCATCGGAGAATTCGGCACTCCGCAGCGATGCCTTGCCCAGATAAAACGGCGTTTTTATTCCAGTGGGAACAACTACGAGGACTGGAACTTAAAAAAGAGCACGGAGAAGAACGGCAGTACAAGATTATCATTGCATGATACGAAGTACTCGATCATTCCCATCGTGAAGTAGTAGAACACGTAGTTAAAATTTCTGAACAGCATGTAGTGCAGAACGATCGCAGAGAGCACGCCAGAGAGCATGCCCTGTATGCTCTTGCCCTTTTTCTCAAGATACGTGCCTATGATCGATGCTACGCTGTCAAGCATAAAGACCGTTATCAGCAGCGCGATGAAATCCTCGCACTTCTCGAGGAAGTAGTACGGGTAGTACGTGGAGCAGAGAATCAGGACATTTGAGATGGGAATGTTGCCGTGGTCCTTCTGGCTCGTGAAGTGCTTGAAAAACGCGGAGCGCTTGAAGTTAACGCTCAGAAAAACGTTGAGCAGAATGATTATGTCCAGGTTGTAGCGCGTGAAGTAGTTCATGTTGGATATGCACGGCAGCATGAAGAAGTGTATCGCCTTTCTCTTCCAGTTGTTGTTACACCGGAGGATGCTCAGCTGGACAATGAAGAGCAGTGTGATCATAATCATCCAGAACACGAACAGCTTGTAGTAGAACAGGAAGTACAGCAAATAATCGATCAACAGCCGCGGCACGTCCATCCTGAACGTCGCCACCAGCTCAAATATCTGCCCTATCATCCATTTATCCTCCGGATTTATCACGTAGTAGTAGAACACCGCGTTGAACAGGCTCTGGTCCTCAATGTTCTCCCGGATAAAAGGCACGCACAGGCTTATGAGGATGTTCTCCTTCGTGTTGAAGCTCTTTATGTTAACCGTCAGGTAGTAGTAGTACACGAGCGTTTCTACAAAATGTAAATCGCTCCAGAAGAAGAAAATGTAGGCGAACGATCCATTGACAAGGTTTGGAAAAATTTTGAATGGCATGGGTGGCCGTTTTTGCGGGATTAAAAGCGTAGAATGTGACAGGCGGGTTACAAGAAATGGGTGGGAAAGAGAATGTTGGTGATTCGGGTGAATTGTTCAAGAGATCGGTGAGAACGCTCTTCGCCGTGCAACAGGGCTGTTTAATCATTGTATCGTGATAAGAACGATCTGTAAAATTCTTGTCAGCTAAGATGTTACTAAAGTAGTAAATTAAACGGAGAGTATATTTATTATTTGCAATACACCTCAATTACGTTTATATATTTAACAAAAGTACCAAAGATTTAGGATAATGCTGGTTCTGGATCAGGTATGGCACAATTACGCCTTTTTGTGTCTTAAAGTATAATAAAAATGTACGTATCGCTGTCATTTCTATCAAATTCCTTTGACAGAAGTAATGTCTTTATGTCATCCGTGAATTATCTATCACAAGCCCTGGTAGCTCAGTCGGTAGAGCATCAGACTTTTAATCTGAGGGTCTAGGGTTCGAGTCCCTATCGGGGCGCATTTTTTATCTCCATAGGCCCACCCACGCACATTTTAAAACGTTGGTTTTGAAACATTCTATTTGTTCGGAGAGGTAATATTTTTAATTAAAGGCATCCCCAGGAGAATAACAATTTTTGTCCTTGCTTCGAGTAATATCAGGGTCGATTAAAAATGCCTTTAATAAAAAACATTAAACTTATCCTATATCTCTAAACATAGGCTACATTAAAGCATATCATTACAATGCATGGCACTGAATGTCACAGCCCCTTTGACCTACAAGGTTATGAATTTCTATTTGATCTTTAAACGTACGGCTGTGAAAATTGAAGAAAAAACAAGAGTGGGAACAATAACAACGGCAACACGCAATGGCACCTCTTAGGCAGCTGCAAACAGTAAATCGTAGCACTCCTTTTAATTAAAGATCCTCCAACGTTTTATATTTCTTCTCCGGCACTATCTTGTTTTCAACGCCCACCACTACGAACCTCTTCGTTTTTGAAAGCGGTCTTACAAGTGCACAATTAACGATATCACCCACGTTCACAAGGCCCTCAAAACACGGCGGAAAGTGCACAGCAAATTTCTTCTGCCTCCTCTCATATCTCTTGTACTTCTTGACGTAAAAGAAGTATTTCTTGATGCAGATGATTGTCCGTACCTGCTTCATCTTCAGTACCTCAGCCTTGATAAATTTTCCGTACAACCGAACGCTTCCTGTGAATGGACAGTTCTTATCGATGTACGTGCCGTTTATGGCTGTCTCTGGCACTGTTATACCATATCCTACCTGTCTGTAGTATCTTTTCTTCTCTTCATTCTTAGGATTGTTGTATATCTGTGGCTGTTGCGGGTAGATCTTAAACTTCGTGAGTGTCTCAACCATTGAGAAGGGCATACAAAAATTTTTAAAAATTTTCACTTTTGCAAATTGAGCGTTTTGTAGGGTCCAGAGAAAATGAAATGTATGAGTGCTGATAATAAAAATATTCATAAAAATATTCATAACAATATTTATAACAATATTCGTAAAAATATTTATAACAATATTCATAACAATATTTATAACAATATTCATAACAATATTCATAAAAATATTCATAAGAATATCTCCCTTCTGTAAAATACACGACTACAATACATCGCCCTGATAGTTTTAATAAGAATGTTTTATTTTGATAGAATGGCAATTATAAAATGATGCCCTGAAAGGGCATCAATAGAATTATTGCTCAGATAGAGTGTCAATTGAGATACAACGCTGTTAAAATCCATTAAAATATTTAATTCTGATAAAAAATGCTGTAATACACACAATATTTATACAATATTTATTATATGGTATAGATATTGGTTACTCATCTAAAGGCTATTAGTCATTGATAAACACCACGCAGTCCTCATTAGATGTACGAATTAGTTGCGTTGCTGATTTTCATTTTTTTACTAAAAGCGTTTTTATTGGTTCATCTTTCAAACCAACACGCACTTCTCTGGTCCGTTGGGGCTGATCATGGCCACCATTCTTTGATTCATGGGGTAACATTCGCAAAAATACCACGTGTATTGTTACACCAATTACAATTTTCAGAATGAGAGGGTTCCTGACTCAGCTGTCAAGTTACGATCCGTGACCTTTTTAATTGTCGATGAAGTGTTTCCTCGTGCGATACATCATTTGTTCGTTTTTAGATGACGAGATTGGTGCTCGTCAGTGCAACATTAATAATACATACGTTCTAATTGTGAGTGTGTGTCTTAAGATTAACTTTGATTATGAAAGCGTATCTTATTATTAAGTCTAAATATGAGTGCATGCCACCAACATTACTTTGATTATGAAAGCGTATCTTATTATTAAGTCTAAATATGAAAGCGTACCTTAACATTAACTTTGATTATGAAAGCGTATCATCGTGTAACAAATACTTTTTTCTTTTTCTATTGCTTGTTTTGGCTGTATCAATCGCCTACCTCCTCTATTTACTTTACAATTGCTTGTTTCACTGGATCTGTTACAGATCGCCAATAAATAAATTGTTTTAACCCCGTGGGTAGAATCGATGCTCACACGATCATCAGCTTTTCTGCACAAGGAATTTAAAAGAACAAAGGACAACCCGTCATTTTCGGTGGGGTTGGTGGACGGCAACATTTACACGTGGGAGGTGATAATACTTGGCCCATCGAACACTTTGTACGAGAACGGGATATTCAAGGCGATAATGCAGTTTCCTGAGAACTACCCTGATTCACCACCAAAATTTCGGTTTGTGTCTGACATGTGGCATCCTAACATCGACAAGGACGGCAACGTGTGCATTTCTATTCTGCACGAGCCCGGAGACGATCTTTATGAGTACGAGTGTGTTGCTGAGCGGTGGATGCCTGTACGAAATCCCGAGAGTGTCATTCTCAGCATCGTTGCTCTTCTAAATTGGCCAAATTCTGACAGCCCGGCCAATTTGGACGCGGCAAGGGAGTTCAGAGAGGACAAGGCACTTTACGACAAGAGGGTGCTAAGACTGACACAAAAGACATTAGAATGAATAAAATAACTAATTACGGAGTTATCACTGTTTTATTCTTTGTTACACTCCCCGTTCCATTTTGTTACCAGTCAGCCTGGCGAAATGTACGTGCAAAAGGGACACGTGTGAGGAGAGAACGACAGGCAAGGCATTACAATGCACCAAGACAGCAAACGCTTTGTTTGAGCCATAACGATTAAATCAGTGTTAATGTAAGTATCAGAGATTGATTGAGTTTCAAATAACGAGGTAATTGCTACGTATTTTGTAATAATTATTGTTCTAAATAAGCTTTTAAGATCACATATAGCATATTTTATACTTTTTAATTTGATAAACAGTGAGAGTATACATTCGTAGGATGTCTCAAACTGTACTTCTAAGCCCTGAGGTGTTAAATATAGAACAGAAATGTTAAATTACATCATTTCATGAAATAAACGTTTTGTTGGTGTACATCAAGTAGAAAAGTTTAATTTTATTTTTATCACCGTTTCATCAGTAAATGCGGCTTAAGAAAATAATACGGTCTTTACACGACCATTCTCTACATTTGACTATCAAAACCGTTCTTATACGACCAATCGCTGTGATGGCAATATAACGCCTTCAAACCCGCCCGTCTTCTAACCACCGTAAATCTTTAATCTCAACGCCCATGTAGTAGTACAATTTTGACGGTGCTACGTTCCTGCACTCCTTAATGCATCCTTGCGGTGCGACCAGTCCGATCTCCTCCCGCAAGTACGCGAATACATCGCGTCCCTTTCTGCAGAAAAAGTAGCAGTGCAGCTCACTGTTCGTGAATGCTTTCACGTATTTAATGAAGTAGATGCTGAGCTCGGGCAGATTAAAAACGAAATGTTCTATCACACGGTCTGTGAGGCTTAGGAGCACATCCTTAGCATCCTCGTTGTGTACCTCGTGCCGTGCTGTTATTCTGTTGATTTTTAGGTTGTTTTTAAAGGATTCGATTGCCTTGGGATTGATGTCGTTTGCGATTACGTAGCATCCTCTTTTGAGTGCCTGTATGCTGATTGGTCCTATTCCGCAGAACAGGTCCGCAACGACATCATTCTTCCTGAATTTATTCACCAATTGCTCACGCGCACCGCTCAGCTTGCTGTTAAAGTAAACATCGCCGATATTAAACGCAAATTTTGTGCCATTTTCTACGTACAACACATCCTTGCTGTCCTCACCAAGCAGCAATTCGTACTCCGTGGTCCTGTACGGCTCTTTTACGACATCTTTTTTCAAAAAAATCGTTTTGTATCTCCCCAGATCAATGAAATACTCCGCGATTTCTGTTTTGTACTTTTTCTGATCATCGCTGAGATTGAGGATCAGCGTTTTGCCTAGAACCTCGAACGAACGGGGCAGTAAATCCTGCACAAACGCTTCAACACGGGGTGATCGTATTGAATTGGTGTGCTGTGGGGAAGAGCAATTCTGTTGCAGGACACGCTCCTTTTGTCCTTCCGTATTTTCTTCCGTGCCACAGCGGCTCTTCCTGACGTATTTATCGTTAATTTTACCTACGCCAATACAAAAATGATCCAAGATAAATGAGCCGTTCTCTTTCGTCCGTTTTATCGTATCATATTTTCTATCATCATCGTTTACTTCACCGTTATTCTCTATTTCCTGTTTTGTGCCCGTTTCATCATCATGGTGCTTTTTCTCCTTGCTCACCATTCCATATTCACCAATTCTAGTACAACAACACTCATCAGCAGCAGAATGACTGTCTTTCTTTCCGTTGTCACCTTCCATACTGCAAATCTCCTCCTTTTCATAATTTTTCTTTCCATTGTCTTCCATACTGCAAATCTCCTCTACATCATAATTCTCTCTTTTCATCCTTTCCCCCACTTTCACAACAAAACGATCAAACGCATCCTCAGTCTTCACAGAAAGTGTCACACCAACAGATCCTTCCACGTATTCACTGACAAGCAGGTACTTACCTTCCATCCTTACATCGTTACCATTCCTTACAACGAATCCGTTGTAATGTTTATCCGCGTTTATTATTCTGGGCACTCCTTTCTTTTTAAACGTGATATGGGCGTATTTACGTATCGCGTCTTCAATTTCACCAGTTTTGAGGGGAACAGCGAACAATTCGTGCATGGGCTGCAACAGGGCGGCAATAAAAATAGTAAACGGCGTATTACGAGTGCAGATGAACACGTCTTTTGCAAAAAAAGGACGTTCTACGAGAACAAAATGATGATTAGAGATTTATTTTAAATTTTACTGTACAAATTAAAGAATGTGTGTGTTTTATAACAATTTTATTATTTAGAACGGGGAAAGCAAAGATAAAAGCATTTCATATCACCGTATGGTACTTTAAAAGGGAATGCTTGTATTAAGTAGAATGCGTTTCGTTTTATAGCCTTTAAAGCAAGTTATCCCATTTAATTAAAATATCGCGTTAATCAAAGAACATTCACCACTAACAGACTATAAACCAAAGATAACGCCTTAAATATCACATAAATCAGAAACATCGTACTTAACAGCACCACGTGCCCGTGTCTTACGCGATGCCGTGGCAAACGAGAAAATCATTTTTTTAATTTTATCCCATCAAAGATGCACGACTACGATTTCCTCTTCAAAACCATCCTCATAGGCAACAGCGGTGTTGGCAAGACGAGTATTATCAACCGCTACGTAGACGAAACGTACACTGAGAACTACATAAGCACGATAGGCGTAGATTTCAAGATAAAGACGCTCACACGGCACGGAAAGACGGTCAAGCTGCAAATATGGGACACTGCTGGGCAGGAGCGCTTCCGTACGATAACGAGTTCGTACTACAGGGGGGCGCACTGCATCATCGTGGTGTTTGATGTTACGGAGGAAGAGTCGTTCAGCGATGTTGCGTCGTGGATAGCGGAGGTTGAGAAGCACAAGGTAAATGACACGCTGATAGTGCTGCTGGGCAACAAGATTGATGACCAGAACGTTGCGGTTAAGAATGACGATGTAATGAAGATGATTGAGACGTATCGCCTGGACCGTTCCCTGTTCAGGTACATCAGTGCGAAGGAGAACACCGATATTACGACGGTGTTTGAGAGTATCGTTGACAAACTCATCGAACGGCACAAATTAGAAGATGGGGATGAAGAGAATGAGTTTGCAGATATTAAAATACAAGAGAGAACGCGAAGATGTTGTTGATAAATTTATATTTTGCGTGTTTTGGTTGTTACGTGCTTTTCTACGAGATGCTTGCGGTACCTTCTTCAGGATTTTCTTTATTCTTACGACTCGTTGTATTTTTGTGCTAAGCACTGCAACGGTAGTAACTGTCGTTGCCGGTGTTCTTACGTATTTTAATGTTTAAAGGGACGCGTTTTGATTAATTTGGTATTTTTAATGTGATTAGGGATGACAGAGGGGATGATACGTGATGTTTAGGGTTAGAGAGTTAATAAGGTGAGAGAGAATAAGAATGAATTATTATGAATGAGTTAGTGATTAGGATTAGAGGTTAGAGGGTTAATAGGGGTTAGAGGGTTAGAAACAGAAGGTTAATAAGGAGAGAGAGAATTAGAACGGATTATTAATAAATATCTTGAGTAGAGGGTTAGAAACAGAGGGTTAATAGGGAGAGAGAATAAGAATTATGAATAATAATAAGGGTTAGAGAATTATGTTTTGTAGGGAGAGAGAATAGGATTGTGAATAAGAGGGTTAATAGGTAAAAAGAATCATTTCCTGATTTTATAATAAACATGTGTGGTCACAAATAAATTGTGAATACATACAGGACAGTTGAGATAAATAGAGTTAAAAAATAAACAATGAATAATAAACATCAACACTAATAAAAGAGAACTCACCAGCTTATTGGATGGTTTTTGAAAGCTTAAAAAATTATTTTGCAATTTAGAAATCGTTAAACAAAGAGGTTACACATCATTGTACAATTTCTATGTTTAGAAACGCATTCAGCAGTCGTTTAGAGAGAATGTTCAATAAATCATTGGTGTAGACTATGAATTAACCTTTAAATTCCGTTTAATGCACGCTACGTTAAAATGATTAAAATGTGACAGTAAAAGAAGTTAAATCAGTTTTTAACATAGTAAACGCATGCAATCGTACCCTCTGTTTTATTACAGAACAGCACAGTTAGTCCATAATATTACATTGTGTAAAGGCTTATGATTATGATTCGGATGCCTGATAGCATGTAGGATGAAAACCGTGGAGTAGTATGTGAGACAATGATTATCGTTTGTTACAACAAAAATATTTGTTTTAAATATTTTTGTGTAATTTATAAAATAACAGAATGAATATAAAACGTAAGATTTATCTGTCATAACGGGTCAATCTTTAATTAATATCCTAAAAAGACAAAAATGTGTTTAACTGAAAACTTAATTCTTGTGTTGTCCCAGATTTATTATATCGTATGCTTGACAGATAGACGCTCTAATTTGTTGACATCTGAGGTACGAATGACTTTTAATGAAAACCTTAGCATGTAATATAATTGTTGTAATATAATACAATTGCTCATCATCGTATTAAATACGATGATCATTCTGCCTAATATAATTAAAACGTACTTTACAACAAAGTTGTGGAAGAAAATATCATCCTATACAAGAATATCATTAACCGTTCATTTAAGCATTATAATCTATCACCAGACATATAATGTTTCCTTCCACGAAACATCCTTTAATTTTCCTGTAAATATCAAACACTCTTGATATCATTTCTGTTGCACAGCCTTTTAATTCTTATGACTTTTCAACGCGTCATTCCTTCCTGTTAAACATACTACTGAGGCATAGTTCTTGACGCAGATGTAGAGATTTACAACACTTCGTTGAAGAACATTCTTGTTATGAATCTTTTTAGTGTTGTAACTTCGTCTCCTTCTGATTGTAAATTCTTTAACAAATTTGATAATTGCAAAGTATGAAGAATAGAATTCTGTGAGGATCGTGAACAACGTTAGACACCGTGTTTAAAACGCTGATGCCGTAAAGATTAATAAACACACTCTACTTCAGATATAAGCAAATATTTAATGAGTAATTTTTCGCAGTGTAAAGGACCGAAAATCAACACTTTACAGATCAAAAAATGAGAATGCATTCGAACCTCCGAGTCAATAAGTACGTTGTTTAGAAAGTTGGTCTCATCTTTTTTTAAACAAATAACACAGACAAAAGACTTTTAAATCTATCGATCAAGCGTTCTCTCATAAATATTGTATTGATGATAATTCATAAAATTCAATGTAAGACCTACAAACGCTTAAACATTCTGAAAATAATGAACACCTGCCAGTTATACGTGTTCAAATAAGCTTTTATAATGACTTGTATAAAGATACATGAAAAATGATGAATCCTATAACCAATGTTTCTTTTGCTTTTTAAAATTCTGGCACGCTGTTGAATGTTACGTTAGATACAACTTCAGATGAACGTTTAATTTTATGTATTCTATAAGAATTGTTGTAATTTCATATCCTCATTCTCTTTTATTCTCACATGGTTAACTGTTGTTTAAAGTACTTTCTTCACTTTCAATATATTTGGTCTTACAACATCACATACATTTATCTTATAAAATTTTTGAGGCTTTATCGTTACCATGATCAATTTTATTTTCTTCGTTTCAACCTCTTTTTTACCGAAGGTCTCTTTAATTATCACCGTACAACATTTGTTTTAACAATACACCAATCGTTTGCACATTCATAATCCACAAAATACAAAAATTTATTCTCAGTTCTAAAAAGTAAAAAAATATATTCTCATTTTAGAGCTATTTAATAAGATTCTGCCAGTTTTCATGATAAAATCATTTCTTTTTCTCCATATCATGGCAATAAGGTTAAACATGTCGTATATTGTTCAAACGTTTACGTAAATTCTCGTACATGTTTTCTATGGAAAATTCAGCCTCCTTAAAACAAAAGTTAAAATATTATTTTATGATCCTTTTCCGTTGCATTCAAATCCTGCATGTTCAATAAGACAAACTTTCTAAATATTATCATATTTACTATTCTCATAGGATGGTTATTTGGAGTAAATGTCCAATAACACCGGTATTCACACTAGTGCGATGTTCTATCAAATAAAATACAATAATTACCATAAACATTTCAAGAACCAAAGGCTTAACAGGCCATGGTAGGTGCTAACGCACCAGGAAGAACATTTAAACAGATCTGGATGAATGTTGAATTATTAATTAAATATGTTTTATTCAAAAAATACTATAAACATTCTTTGCGTGTCTCAATGTTATATTTATACTTCTATTTACATGTTAGCCATGCTCTTTTCCTTTATCATCAATGTTGATAAAAAGGTTATTCAAAAGCGGATTGATCAGTTCGTTAAAAAAATCAAAAATTTTATCTTATTTTTGGCAGCAAATAGTGAATTACACATCTTTCTACAGTTCCTGCAAACACTTAACATTCTTTTACAGAAGATATTAATTACAATGAACCAAAGAGTTGTGGCCGTGGTTAATCTTAGTGGATCGGATTAGAGTATGAGATGGTATAGTAAATGACTAGACACTCGTTAAAAAATATTAATTTAAACACTAATCTGATTGAGAATTATTTCTATAAATTCCTATGAGAAATACAAGATGAAAGGAAATGGATAGAAAAACATAAAAATTAAAGATAACTAAAGAACGTACTAACAAACTTACACCAATGAAAGCTTCTAACGCAGATAATATTAATAATAATTATAAGTACACTGTGCTTATAGTAAAAGAATTACGAGATGAAGAAAACGGGTAGAGAATTAACTGCGGTCTTAAGATAAACAAATTTATTTAAATGGTGTGATTACGTGTGTGTTCCGATTAGATAGGGTTAAAAGACCTGTTAAGGTAATTAGGAGGAGTAGAAACATGGAATGAATAGAAAAGAATACAAGAGAACGAAAAAGAATGGAAAAGAATGGAAAAGAATAGAAAAGAATAAAAAAGAATGGAAAAGAATGGAAAAGAATAGAAAAGAATGAAAAAGAATCGAAAAGAATACAAGACAATAAAAAAGAATAAAACAATAGTACTGTAAATAAGACAAAGGGTTTGAAAGAATGTCGTGTACTCATTAAATACTCTCATTAAATGGCTGTTTAACATTCTATAGCCGTTAATAATAATATTACACGTGTACACTCGTGTCATCATTCATCTTAACTCTATTTTATTTAGAATACCTGTCAAACATGGCAATTATCTCCTTATCCTTAGCGAACAGTACACTGCCCCTGTCTTCTCTGCTGAGCATCTTCCTTATCTCGTCGTACTTTCCGGCCATCTCTAAAATGGTAACCACGTGTTTGAGCACCTTAGCTGATTTGTTAATTTTATAGGCTCGTGTGTAGAAATACACCGCATCCTCGTATTTCTCCTTCTCCGTGTAGTAGTTGCCTGTGTTGATGAGCGTTTCGTAGTTGTTGCTGTCAATGGAGAGTATTCTTAAGAAGTACGTGATACCATTGCCGTGCAGTGCTGTCTCCAGACAGCCTGTCATGTGCAGGAGTGTAATGTTGTATGGGGCGTGTTCTAATGCCTGTTTGAGGAGGGCAAGCGCCTTCTCGTACTCCTTGTTTCTTATACGATGCAGCGCTTCAAGTTTGAGCGGGGTGTACGTTTTGTATGTCTGGTAGGAGAGCGCGTAGTAGTACGCCCTTCCTGTAAGCTCTGCGAGCAGGTTATACGTGTTCACGAGATCAAACATGGCACTTGAGCATTCTCTTGTATCGCATCCTTTTTCTGATAAATTATTGTTTGTACGCCATTCTCTACCATGAACATGCTCTTCATTAACGCGTTTATCCTCTGTTTTAGTATTTGTTGCGCATTTCTCTGCCATTTCTACGTCATTTTCACTCTCCTTCATCGTTTCTACGTTATTTTTTAGAATTTCATTTTTCTCTTCCGCTCTCCTCACCATCGTTTTTCTTTCTTTCCCTGCCTCGTTCACCATTGCCTCTGAGGATACCTTCACTGCTTCTAAGGGTACCCTCACTGCTTCTAAGGATACCTTCGCCGTTGTTTCTAACGAGTTCTTCACCATTCTCTCATTCACCACTGCTTCTACACTCTCTTTCACCACAGTCTCCTCAATCATTCTCCCCTCCACATCAGTCTCCTCAACCATTCTCTCCTCCACACCAGTCTCCTCAACCATTCTCTCTTCCACATCAGTCCCCTCAACCAATCTCTCATTCACCACAGCCTCCTTCACATCAGTCTCCTTCTCTAATCCTACAACTCTTCCAAATACCTTAATCTCCATCATCTCTCTCATCCTCTCCAACTCTTCTATCATCTCAGTCTCCTTCCCCATCCCAAGGTAACATTTCGCCATCTTCTCGTGCATCCTCAGGCACGTAAATATGCCCAACGCGCTGTCAAAAAAGTATTTTTTAAAGAAATTATTGCCAAGCACGTGTGCATACTCGTAGTTAAGCACCAGCGGTGCCTCCAAACTGAACGATCGTACGTAGCACGGCTCGATTGTCTCGTCGTAGAGAACGTTCTTGTAGTAATTCTGCAGATAATCCTTCGTATCGAAATGGTCGTTGCCATTGAACAGCACCCTGTCAAGATATGCACGTGCGTATTCTACGTGTTCTGGTCCCTGCGATTTTATGAGCAGCTGCACGATTGTTAAGAGCAGGCACTGCTCGTGCACGTGTAACGGGAACACCCTGTACTCCTTGAACACGTGTGCACGTGTTTCAAATTTGTAGAGTTTTCTTTTGCCGTGCGCATTCTTTGCGTGGTGATCTGAGCAATTCGTTTTCTGAACGTTTTTATCACCGCTTACGGATATTTTGTTGGTGAGCGCTGTTTTACCGTTTTGTTGTTTTTCGTTCGTTTGCATTGCATCGCTCATCTCTTCCATTCTTCTACTCTCCACAGCATTGCTCATCTCATGGCCTGTCTCCACCTCTTTCATTCTTCTACTCTCGTCTACCTCTTTATCCACTCGTCTACTCTCGTCTACCTCTCCATTCCTATACGTTACATCCAAAACGTAACTCACATTCTCAACACAGTTATATTTCTTAAACACCGCTTGCGCACCAATCACCTCCAAAGAAATGCCAATCATCCGTTTATACCTCTCCAAACATTCCTCAGCTGCACTCAACATGTCCAACTCAATCAGAACGTTAGCCCTCACAAGCAAATTCTCCACCTTGTCGATGTTCTCCAAGATTAAATTCTTGTATTTCTCATTTTCTACTGAACATTTGTACATGATGAACAGGTACGTTATGAAATCTACGTTTTCGTGTTTTACCTGTTCTATTAGGTCTATACGTGCTATGCCCGGCCTATAGGCCGGGTTATTATGTAATTTGATGCTTTTTAAGTTTGTGAGAATGAATTCGTTCATTTTGTCCATTTCTTGGTCAAAGGGTGAGTAGAGTGTGTGATGTTAAAGAGTGACAAACAAAATTAGAAATTAAGACACGATTGTTTAATGAGATTAAGAACAGTACACCATAAATTATAATAATAGTAATAATAGTAATGATATGGATTGTGTTAATGATAATAATAGTAAGGATTGTTTTAATGATAATAATAGTAATAAAGACTATAATAGTAATAAAGATTATAATAATAGTAGTAAATGTTATTTAAATAATTATTTAATGATTACTTTATTACTATCATTATCATTACTATTATTAATCTTTATTAATCTTTATTACCATTATTACTATTATTAATCTTTTTACCATAGTTAAAACAAGAGACCACCTTTATTACCTCCTTATAATCCACCAACCACAACATTTCTCTTACTAAACAAACCATTTCATTCTGCTTTACCTTCTCTTATCTATACACGTACTACGTACCGTAATAATCCTTTCATATAATAATCCTTTCAGTACCATCCTTAAAGACACACCAGAATAGATTAAAACGTTGTCTACGCGTAGTATGAAGTATAAAAGTAAGAAAAGGCTCCTTTAATTAAATAAAAATATTTTTTTAAAGATTTGTTTGTAATCACAAACAAACTATTCGTTATAACACACGTAACTCGTAATGCATCATTACATTTATCTCACCATGACAGGGCTGTTAGATGCTGTAACGTAACGATTTATCTAATTATACTCTCTTTAAGATTAGTTTAATTATCTTTATATCCTTCATACACTACGTAACTTAAGATACTCCTCTAAGAAAGTGTTTAATTGTCTTTATATCCTTCATACACTACGTAACCAATACTCTCCTGACAAGACAACACGAACAATACGTGCTAACCATCCTACGTCAACGCAACTCTGCAGTTAAGAACGTATTCTGTAAGAATCTAATCTAAGCAATTGTAGTAGAATGAACAGGTGCTGTAAGTGTTAAATTAACTAAAAAACTCTTTTATATCAAAGAGTACGTATTTCGTAGTAAGTGCTCTTTAATTTATTAACCATGCCATTGTATCACTAAGATTATAGCAGAGCATTTTAATCTGTTACTGCTGCTTAAAGAGAGATTGTATTGAATGGTGATATAAAGATATAATAATCTTAACGTATAGTAACCGTTAAGAACTGCTGGTACAGCAGTTCTCTCTTTTCATCAATACTCCTTTGTACGTATCATAGCATTTCTTTACATTCTTACGTATTTATTGGTCATTCTACGTACGTTTTGTTTGTTATTTTTATTTTATCCTGTGATTAACTCTTAGGTTATAACGTACTGTACTGTTTTAATTTTATCTCTTTAGTTTTATCTCTACTTATTTTATAAGATTATATGTTTAGTTATAATCACATTCTATTAATGATTGTACTTTATTACTAACCTTAATATCATTCTGAAAGGAATTTATTTTTTATACGTGGTTATTAAGTAAATCCTTATTTTCATTACCAGCAAGGATGTTAAATACGATAATAAAAATACATCATGGTAATAACACGTGATAAAATACCACAAGCCTTAATTACAATAAAAGATTAGAATAAAAGATTACAAACCTTTATTATTACAAACCTTTATTATTACAAACCTTAATT
>JH993814.1:1689-35836 GCA_000316135.1 Trachipleistophora hominis | reverse complement strand
ACAATAAATCTGATTATACTCATTCTCTAAAAGTATGTTTAATTACCACCACTACACTTCATCCCATCATAACACTGTAACGGTCCATTATTACAAACTATACCATCCCATCAATTCTATACGTTCTATGCAATACATCCTATCCCATTTCATCAATGCATTCCATCCATTCCATGCATAAACAAAACAAAAAACAAAACAAAAATTCGCATAAACGCGAAAAAACGATGAACACGCGTCTTAACGCGTCGTATTTTGACACGGAGTCATCTGAGGTGCACTACCTGAGTGAAAGGCTTGGAACGATCGAGCAGAACACGCGCACATGCATGCGGCAGTTCGTGGCACGGATATCTGCCACGCAGCTCATCAAACTCACGTACAACTACTACACGTGCCCACTGCGCGTTTACCTGTTCACCAAGGCAAGCAAAGTGCTCAGCATGGTGCTGTTCATCACGCTGTTCTCGATCACGGTGAATTACCTGCGGACCTTCGGTGAAAAGGCGTTCAGGGTGGTCCTTGTCACGCGCTGGATGGTCGTGGCCATTACTGCCGTGCTGCTCTACCAGGGCGTGTTTCTCGTGCATGCGGTGCGCAACCGCTACAGGGGGTACCTCATCTTCAGGTACGTGTACCGCTTCGGACCGCGCGTTGGCTTTGCGCGTATCACGCGCTGCATACAGCGGGTGCTTGACCGGCACTACGACGTTAAAATAACGAGCGGGCGCATAAAACGCATAATTTCGTTTGAGGACGATCTTTACGCGCACCTCGTGCGCGCTGGCACGGTTACGAACGCGTTCTACACGGCGCTCCTTGAGCGGCTCGTGCAGCACCTGTTCCCGCTCGACCGGCACACGATCACGTGCACTGAGCATTCGCACAGGAAGAGGACGAATTACCTTGTGATTGCGGGCCTTGCGCTGTGCGCGCCCATCATGTGCATGCTGCTGTTCATCTCACGCACCGTTGACATGATCAGGACGGGCAGCAGCCTTTCACACGCATTTGCGTACGATTATGCGCCGCTGAGCGTGGTACGCCTACGGCGGTACGGCGTGCTACCGCACGTATACCGCACTGCGGTGCAACGCAGCCGCAAACACGCGCAGCGCATGCTGCGCTCATACGAGCACGGCGTAGCACACGTGCTAGCAAAGTGCGTGCTGATCGTGTGCTCGACCGTTATTTTTGTGCTAATGCTCGTTCTGCTTAAAATGTTCGTTTACCAGCGCGGCATTCTCAGCCTTGAGATCGTGCAGTACAGGCTTGAACTGCAGATCACCCGCCACACTGCCCTCGTGCTCAAACTCATTGACATCGTTTACATCGTTGGTTTTGTGTTTTATCTTAAGAATGGCGTTGATGTACGTGCTGGTAGAGTGCACAGCACGAGAAGGGCGTTTAGGCGGTGGTCTAAGGCTCTTAGGATGAGTAAGTATCAGTATGATGGCTCGTTACGCACTCTCATCCGTGGTATGATGATGCGTAGGATTGTGCTGGTGCTGCGCGAGTGTGCTGCGCCTTTTGTGGTGCCTTGGCAGTTGTTGCGCATTAATGCGCGTATTGAGCGTTTCTACGAACGAGCACGGCGTTCTTTCGTGTTTAGACGGGCCGTATTTTAAGCTGAGGAATGTTGAAGGGAATGCTGAAGAGAATGATGAAGATGTTGAGGATGTTGAAGGGAATGGTGAAGATGTTGAGGATGTTGTGGAAGGTGAAGAGAATGGTGGGCGCTGTTAAAGGGAATGATGAAGATGTTGAGGATGTTGAAGATGATGAAGAGAATGATAGGAATGATGAAAATGAATTGTAATGGTGAAGAGAACGAGTTACTATGGTGAGGATAATAATAGGGCATAGAATTGTAAAAGAGACAAGAAATACTTGTAATGCATTCTCCTGTGGTAAGAGATGTAAAAGATTACGTGCTGTTCTTACAGACCCTTTCATCTTATCTGTACGTATTTATGCTGAGTATCACTGCTTTCTATCCATTCTACTACAATCCTTTTACTATCCTTTGTACTATTCATCATACCACCTCTTCTTCTACTGCTATTCTTCACATCATTCTATGATTCCTTTCACGATATTTCAATTCTTTTGAATCCTTCCACTCATTCTACTGCTATCGTTCTCATCCTATTCTACCGTTCTACACCACTCATCTTCATCTTCATACTCATCTTCACCACACCACTCATCCTATCCTACACCACCACTACACCACTCATCCTATCCCCGCTACACCACCACTACACCACCTCATCTTCATCCCCCCCCACTACACCACCACTACCGCCTCATCCTCATCTTCAAATATTTATTTCACAATTTGCTCTACCCCTATGAAAAATCGTATCGCGTACTTCTACGACTCAAACATCGGTAACTACCACTACTCAGAGGGTCACCCCATGAAACCACACAGAGTGCGTATGACGCACTCCCTGCTCGTAAACTACTCCCTATACAAACACATGGACGTGTTTAAGCCTACAATGGCAAGTTTTGAAAATTTAACAAATTTTCATTCAATCGATTACATCAACTTCCTGCAGAGCGTCAGTCAATCCAACATGGACGACATGATCAAGGACCTGCAGAAATTCAACGTTGGGGACGACTGTCCGATCTTTAGGGGGCTGTACGACTACTGCCGGTCTACCGCGGGCTCTTCACTGTGTGCGACGTACAAGCTCAACACGAGGGAGGCGGACATTGCGATCAACTGGTCGGGCGGGCTGCACCACGCGAAACGTGGCGAGGCGAGCGGTTTCTGCTACGTGAACGACATCGTGCTTGGCATCCTTGAGCTGCTCAAGTACAACGAGCGCGTGATGTACATCGACATTGACTGCCATCACGGCGATGGCGTTGAGGAGGCGTTCTACACCACGGACCGTGTGATGACGGTCTCCTTCCACAAGTACGGCGAGTATTTCCCGGGCACGGGTGCCCTTAAAGACACGGGTCTGCTGCGCGGCAGGAACTACGCGGTGAACGTGCCGTTAAAGGACGGCATTGATGATTTCTCGTACCAGAGCATCTTCAGGCCGATCGTATCACGTGCAGTTGAGATGTTCAGGCCGTGTGCAATTGTTTTGCAGTGCGGTGCAGATTCACTGGCAGGGGATAGACTGGGCTGCTTCAACCTTACGAACAAGGGCCACGCAGAATGCGTGCGGTACGTCAAGAACCTCCAAATACCGCTGCTCGTGCTTGGTGGTGGAGGATACACCATAAAGAACGTATCACGTACGTGGACGTACGAGACAGCCATCATCTGCGATGTGCAAATACCTGAGGAACTGCCGTACAACGAGTACATGGAGCATTTTGGACCGGAGTATAAAATACACGTACTGCCCAGTAATATGGAGAATCACAATACGGCGGATTATTTGCAGTCGATTGTTCATACGGTGTATGAGAATTTGAGGGGTGTTACGCCCCGTCCTAGTGTGCAGATGATGGATATTCCTGAGTCTTTTGTTACTATGGAGGATGAGGACGTGATATGGTCTAAGTTTAAGGATGAGTATTTTATTAAGAGTGAGGAGAGTGCGAATGATGAGGAAGTAGCGGTTGAAGGGTAGTAATGTAGGGGAGTTAGAGTGGATAGTAATGGGGGGTATTGTAAGGGATAATAGTGGGGGTATTGTAGGGAAGTTAGAGAGAGGTATTGTAGGGGAGTAGACGACTGGAGGGGGTGATTGTAAGGTGGTAGTAATGGTGGATGATATTGTATTTGTAGGTAAGGGGTGAATTAATATTATGCAAAGGGGATAGTAAAGAGTAGAGAGTAAGAATTAATTTTATGTAAAGAGTAAGGGATAGGAATGATTGATATGATAATATTATTAGTAGAATAAGGGTATAAAGACTAGGAAGGTACTATAATGATAGACAGTAGATGATAGTATTAGATAAGGATAGATAATGATAGTATCATTATTACTAATATCAACATCTACCATTCACTTTCATCCATCCTTACACTACTGATAGCTAAGTAAAGGTAACAAATACAAAAGAATTATTAATTGGTAAGACATACCAAATGATGTTAGTAATACGTAATGTTATGCACTGTTGAGTGTAGTACGTGATAATAAAACGGTTACTACACGTATTACGTGGTATTAATACGTTAATGATAGACTATCATTCTTATTATTACGTAATGATGAAGAATACACGGGTTTATTATCTTTTCTGTGTTCTTAAGAAGAAGAATGACGGTTATTGTAGTAAACGTTGATTAGAATGTTGTACCTTCTTAATGTTATGACCACCTTAAAGATTATGATAGAGAATACGTACAGTGATAGATTATCTATAGGACGTATTCTTTAGTATTATAAGAATGTTATGATTGGTGTATTGATACGTAAATAATGAGGGAGTATCATTTTAGGATGATTTAAGGATATGATCAGATTGTATTTTTATTAAGAAAATATTACGTTAAGTGATTATACGATGTTAAGTGATTATAAAATAAGTTAAAGGTTTACAACTTTTAAATATTACTATTATTTATACTATTAATATTATTTTATTATCATTTTTAGTATTACTATTATTTATACTATTATTATTTATAGTATTAATATTGTTTTTATTACAATGATTTATTTGTAGTATTACTATTATTTATACTATTATTATTACACCATTAACTTATTTTACTATTATTATTTATACTAGTAATATTATTTTACTATCATTATTTATACTATTACTATTATTTTACTATTATTATTTATACTATTATTATTATTTTATAATCATTCAACATTCTACGTATGCCTAGTAAACGCTTCTATTTACGTAATTAATCATAAATTCTTATAAAACATTAACACTCATCATTCAACGAGTAAAAGAATAAAAAATAAATTTAACATACTAATCATTTCCAAGTACTCTACGATCTAATACCCCTCTATGTACAATAGACCGCTCTTTAAACGTTACTCCTTTCTGTGTGTTGTTCTATTCATCATTTCATACGATTGTTCATTTATGGTTGTTAATCTACTGCAGTTGATCAATGTTACGTGATATTTTATTGTTGTGGTGTTTGTTTGTGTATTAGACCATTCCTACGTAATAATTAGCATATAATCTTAATACTACATTTTAAACGTATTCTACGTGTAGTATCGTTCTTAGATACCATTTCTATGGTACATTATCATTTACTTTTCTCTTTACCAGTGAATACTATGTTTATAGAAATTATATTTTTATGATGTTCTTAATTTTATATGTGTATGTTTTATAATATTCTTTGTTTAGTATTGTTATTAATACTACATCGTATTAATTCTTACGTATGGTAATGTTATGATATAAATGATTAATGTTCTTACTACGATCAAACAGTCATTCCATTCTTATGATGATTCTTTCTCAGTATTACATTCATTAACATTAATTAATGTTCTTAATATTTATAAATATTCAATAATATCCTTAACATTTATAAATATTCAATAGCATTCATTAATGTTCTTAACATCCCTTATTAATATCCTTAACATTCAGTAATATCCTTAACATCCCTTAATACTATCCTTAATGTTCATCATAATACTTCAAACCCTTCATTATAACATTCTCTACCCTATCACAGTTTTTAAGCCAACCCATCAATTCATCCTGACTGCTCAACCCTTAAGTCAACCCATCAATTCATCCTAACTGCTCAACCCTTAAGCCAATCCTTTAGTCTATCAAATCGTATAAAATATTAATCGGTTTCTTACACAACGGGCATATATCATCGATATTAAACCACTCATCAATACAATTGAGATGAAAATGGTGGTTGCACGGCAATATCTTAATCTTATCATTCATATTATACTCCGCCAGACAGATCGAGCAGTTCGCATTCTCCTTATTGATCTCACCCGCATTCTTGTACTCGATAACGGGCAGGTTGGGCTTGAAATACGCAATAATAAAAATAAGCAGAACAATCGCAATAAGCGGCGAAATAACCACAAATATCCCAAGAAACGACCACGCATACGTCGTATAATACAACCACGGCGCAGTTATCTTGCACGTCTTGCATTCCTGTGTCCAATGAAAGCCGGTAAGGCACCAGAACAACGAAAACGCATCCACAAAATTGCTGAAAAGACTGAGCTCGTTGTTATCTTGGATATCGGGCAATCTCGTGACCCTGAAATACTCCCGGTGGCGCAGAAAGAATAGTATGATCTGCACCAGCACTAACACGTTATAAACACTTATGAAGAGCTTGAACGGGGCCTTGGTGTGCTGGTTCATCGTAACCACTAGAATAATTGTGTTGTAAATTACTTGGAGAGACTTGAAAATGAGAACTACGACTACAAACCATTTTATGCATTGTAGAGCGCTTAGGCGCTCCATGAAGCGTGTGATACGCTGTGTTTGGGTGCGTTGCAGTGGGCTGTCCATCCTTGTACTCTTCGTTTGTTTACCCTTTTTTATTTTTTTTATTTTTAATGATGTTTTGTTATTGGTACGTTTTAAAACGTGGTGATTGATCAATAAAAAATGGGGGGGTATACGATGGATATGGTGGTTTGGTGGTGTTTGATTGGCGCGTTGTATATGCGAATGGAGTAACTGTGGTGAAGGGTTTGGTACTTATTTTATGTGGTGGGGTAGGTGAAGTAAATTGTACTAGTACTAGACATTAGAATGTTGTAGATTATGTTATAAGACTGACAGGGTTTGTTATAAGCAGATGATTATAAAGATGTAAATGTTGTAAAGATCTAAAGATTATAAGGATGGTTGTGTCATAAGGATGTAAAGATTATAAGGATGGTTACGAATGGTTAAAGATTATAAGAATGGTTTAGTATTTTTAGGATAAGTCTA
This sequence comes from Trachipleistophora hominis, assembly GCA_000316135.1. NCBI lineage: Eukaryota > Fungi > Microsporidia > Pleistophoridae > Trachipleistophora > Trachipleistophora hominis. Next base: position 28,939 of record JH993814.1, on the reverse strand, counting down.
AAAGTTATAAGAAAAGTTTAATAACCTTATCAATTGTACGATATCCTTTAAAATTCATAATATTCTCAAACAACCCTCTATAAAATTATTAATATTTCTATACAATAATATAATATGATAAAGTTATAAAAAATTACTTAATATAATAAATTATGAACATTATTTGATAGAGCCAAAAAATATTTTAAATGTTTTATAAGAAAATAAATGAATTGAATATAATACGATAACATTCTTGTTACATCGATATAACGTTATTATAGAAATGAGAAAGCGTATAAGAAGCGATGTAAGTACACGAAAGAAATTAAAAATATATTGTAAATACAAAAGAGTATAACTACATGTAAAAATGCATTGTTTATATATCGTTTATGATTAGATTACGTTTTTATACCGTACAGTACAATATATCTAAGGTATATTGTGGTTAGGAAGAGTATTTTTAATGACGATTTAATTATTTTAATTTTAATAATAAAGTAAGAGGTTTATAACATGAGAAAATATTTATAATGTTACAGAAAGTTATGATTTAGCACAAAGAGGAATATACACCATCCTTATCGTTCTAGGCAAAAGCTCAGTTAAAGGGTGTTACACGGAAATATATTTTTTTAGCTAGAAATCAGTTTAATCATCTCCTTCGCATACACTAACGAAAATATGATAAATAAAATATTTTTTTTGAGAAAAAGACAAAAGTTTTAAATTATGTTGAAATACTTAATTTAGTACTGCTGATGTAATTAGATCGTGACTTGTAGTACTTAAATGAAAAACTCATTGTATAAATTGTAATTAACTAAAATGTTTTTTTATTCTTGTATTTTCATTGTTGTGTAACAATATCTGTCGATTGAAAATGTTCCTTTTGATGACATAAATCATCGTTTAAAGAGCCCCTTTAAATTTAAAACTAAAAAGGAACAGCTGCTTTATAAGGATAAGAATTACGTCATTTTAAATTTATCTTCTCGTTTAATCGCTCTTATTTCATTTGTGTTATATAAAATGTCTTTTAAAAACAATTACATCAGAAAATGAAGTATTCAATTTACGATATTGACAGCTCACGGGCATTTTATAAATGTTGATTGATAAATAAACGATAAAATTGTTTTTTATTTTCATATGGTATATCATAATAATGAAAGTAATTATATTTATATAATACGTTTTTATATGTAAGTTCTTTAACCACTCTACGGACTTCTTGTACACGTGGACAAACCTTAGTGTTGGCTATAGATAATACGTTTTACAACAGAAATAGTGTAACTAGTTTTGATTGTATGCAACGAGTATCATCCTATGATGTTAAACGATGTATTTCTTTATCAAGAATCTTACAATGTTTGCAAAGTGATTAAAATAGTATGGTATATTCTTACCATGTTTCATAATGAATCGTATAAGGAATGAATTAACATTTTAAAACTTCTCGTAATTGCTTAAAAATGTTGGCGCTAGATGAGTTATAAGAAATGGTGGAACTACCGCCTTAAAACTTCTCGTAATTGCTTAAAAATGTTGGCGCTAGAAATATCGCACGAAAGGGAGGGCCCTTAAAATGAAGAATTGGACACTTGATGACTTTGAATTAGGGGCACCTTTAGGAGCAGGGCAGTTCGGACAGGTATGGCTGGTACGCGAAAAGGTACGCAATTATATTCTTGCGCTCAAGATAATTCCAAAATCGATCGTTGAAAAGACGGACAGTTACAGACAGCTAAGACGGGAACTGGAAATACACACGAAGCTACGCTCGCCGTACATTCTACGGTGTTATGGTCATTTCCACGATAAGAACAACATTTATCTGGTGCTGGAATACGCGAGCAACGGTGAACTATTTCACCATTTGGTAGAAAAGGGCAAATTTGACGAGAAAACGGCAGCAAATTACATATATCAAGTATTACACGCTGTAAGAACGATGCATTCACATAAAGTTATACATAGAGACCTTAAACCAGAAAATATACTCATAGGATGTGATAATAAACTGCGAATTGCAGACTTTGGATGGTCAGTATGTGATGTAGACCAGAAGAGGGGCACCTTTTGTGGTACTCAGGAATATTTGTGTCCTGAAATTATTAACAAGAACCAGTACAATAATAAAGTAGATATGTGGTGCATTGGTATTCTTACGTACGAACTGCTGGTTGGGAATACGCCCTTTGAAGCGCCTGATAGAACAACTAGAGACGCGTACAGGAAGATTAGAAACCTGGAGTACGACTTGCCGAAATTTCTCAGCGAGAATGCACAGCGATTTATTGCGAGATTGCTGGTTGCTGAAAGTGAAAAACGGCCGGACGTGAATGAAATGCTAAATGATCCGTGGATCACCGAGAACGTGTATGTGAATAATGTATAAAACGAATATCGTGCTTGTGGCGTTTATTAAAAGTTATATAGTGATTATTTTAAGATGCAAGGTGACATGAGCTTAATGTGCATGTTAAAGGCGGTTTTTACAACAAGGCAGATTATCACAGTTTCATAAGGATTGATATATTCCTCTACGTTCACTTACTGCGTGAGATTTAACCAACGAAACACATTTTTGTGACTCAATAAGATAGTCATGCTAAGCTTTATCATTTACAACCAGTGTTAATGATACACGATCTGATCATCTTTTCCGTGTAAATCCCCATTCAGTATGTTTGTCCGTATCATATTCAACCAGGCCCATTTTTCTTTTTCTAAGTAAAAGTCAATTTAATTATTACCTCAAAACATATCAACCGGACCTTTTCATAATTCCCCATTTTTCTTAATTTAACAGATCCTTTCAAAATTGTTGATCTTTCTCTACTTTAGCCATCCTTTCTTCAATCAATACCGTCCCTTTCTAATTAAATCTTTTTTAACGTAATCTTTTCTCGTAAACAGAAGGTGTGATCATAGTAGATCTTAACAGACTAGAAAGTATTTGTATATTATGGAGAAAATAAATAAAAATGTTTTACCAGTTTATTCTTCTCCATTTTTCATACTAAGCGTTCTTTCAATGGCTTCCTAATAGTAAAACCTATTTCTAGCAGAAGTAACACTTTTAAACCGTTACAATTAAAAATCTTTGCTTTTTAAATTTTAGGCATTGGTTGTCCTTGAAAACGGTCAAACAGCACAAATGCTGTTAATAGTGTTTCTAAACAATGATTTGATGCACTATGATCTAAACTATGTTATGATAATAGTACGATCTTTTAAAGTAAGGATGTCATATTGTACACAACAAATAAAGCGGTGTATAATGAATAGGCTTATTCTATCAGGCTGATAGAATGAATGGCTAGGACAGAAAAAAATTGTGTTTCTAGCGAATACGTTATTTTACAATGCGCAGGTTTAAACCAATCTGCTTGTTTTCGTTGTTCTAAGAATTTTATTGTTCTAAAAAAGCGTTTTCATTTGCACTCGCTGTTAATCTGGAAAAGCTATGAATTTAATTTTTTTTGACTAAAAGAGTTTTACTTAAAAATCTGGTGATTAACCTTCCATCTTGTTAACATCATCATCGTTTAAATCATCTCCTGCCTCCTCGTTGTCAACAGCAAAAATACTAAATCTCTTTTCTGGCCCGCTAGGGCTTCAACCATGCCCACCGGCCTTCGGTTCATAGAGGTCCTAATGAATTTAATTAAATAAAATTTTTAACCAAAATTTTCTTGTAAACCACCCGAAAAAATAAGAACCTGTCCAAAAGACTGGAAAAGTACGTGCAATGATGAAAAAATAAATTTTTAATCAAAGACTGATGATCGGGCCAATTCCAACTAATTAGATTAGCATGTAAAAGATGAATAGATTAACAGAATCTAGATGAAAAAATAGAAATAGTGGATTAGAAGGTAATTAGAGAGATAAACGGACATTTTGGATGTGGAAAGAAACAACGCGTAGAAAAGCGTCTTAGACTCTCTTTTTTGGATAAATTTTGTATTAAGTGATTTTATTACAGCAAAAGGTGATTTAGTACTCGTCCTTCGTGTTCCTTCGCTCTTTGAGAAGCTCAGCGACCGTCTTCTTGAGCATGTCGTAGTTTCCCTTCAGCACTGTGTTCTCTTGTCTTACCCTCTCCATCTTCCTGCAGAACATACGCACCTCCTCCTGGTACACCGCCTTCAGCCTGTCTACCAACTCAAGGCCGTTCTCTATCATTCCGTGGTCGGTGTCTCTGAGCTTTTTCTCACATTCCAGAAAATTGATGCGCTGTTCAAGTACGCCTATGTTTTGGTTCTTCATTTTGATGAGCGCCTTAATTTCGCTGATCGTTGCTTTCAAGTGCGCATTCTCCTCCCTGAGCGTTTCGTTTCGCAGTTTTTCGTGTGCAATAACGTTAAACGCCTTGTGCGTGCTACCATGTGCAAGAACACCCGCCTCTTTGTTTTGCTCGTGTGTGAACCGCTTCACATCCGCCAAACCAGCGCCATACCCCTTTACGATGCCCTTGTAACCGCCATCATTCTCATTGCTTGTGCTCTCCCTATAATCGCCCATTTCCTGTGCACCACACTCTCCACTTGTGCTCTGCCTTGCACTTTCAGAGCGGCCCTGGTCGCTTCCTCCTTCGCTCAACCTCAGCAAAACTTCACTCGCCTCACATTGCGTGATCAATCCATCGTCATCGTACGTGTTCTCCTGCACGTAATCGTTCTCTTTCTTCATGTGCTCCTTTAACTGTAGAGTTTTATTTGTTTGCTCCTTTAAATTCTCGGCGCTACTTTCCCCTTTCTGGGTGTGATCCGCACCTGCCGGATCATCGATACATGAAATAGGCCTTAAAAAGGCATCCTGCTCGTTTATCACGGGTGACTGTCTGTCGGTGCTTATCACATGGCTCTGTTGTTTCTGAATGTTATTCTCTTCGTTTGTGTTTAGGATACCATTTTCACCTGAAAACGATGTTTCTCCCCTTTTGAGGGTCACGTCGTCCGGGCCAGCCAATCGTTCTTGCTGATCGCAAAGGAAGGCCCCATCAGTGACACGCACTGATTGAATTAATGAGCGAGTTTGTATTGATCGGTCAGAGCGATCAAGTCTATCTGCCTCATTCACAGCTCTGCAGATCAAAGGCGCACCGCCGTTCTGTACATAGTCATGTACATCGCTTGGATCAGCTGCAACAGCATCCATCGTTCCGCTGTTTATCACTTTATTTGGCGTTTTTTTCTTTTTGTGTTGTTCATTCAGCGGTGCACAAAACACGGAAACATTCGTTCCCGTCCCCGTGCTCGCCCCCTCTCCTTTTTCTGATAGGATGTCAATCATAGTATCATTTTTAGAAATATATTCGTCATTTATTACCAATCTCTCAAACATTGGACCATCGTTTTCCCCATCCCTGTCTTTGATAGGCATTTCATTTTGTAGTACATCGTGTGTCACAGGAGATGTTGTGGCACGTATTTCATTTTTATCTACCACACCCCGTTCTTCATTCCTTTGCACCTCTGTACCGGCATTCTTCTCTGCATCTTCCACCTTTTTATCAACTACATCTGATAAACCACACTTTACACCAATACATTCGTTATCCTCAATAATGCTATCAGCGAATAAACTTGTATTTGCCTTGATTTCAACGTTTTTAATTTTGTTTAGTTTTCTTCTCTTCATAGACATCGCGGTTCAGGGGTTAGAATAAAAAATGTTCGATAGGTACCTGGACAGGTTAAAAGACCTTTATGAGACACGATAATTTTAAATATAATGATGAATACTTGATTTAGCATGATATAGCTGGTCATTGAAAAATGTAATGCCATTTTCTATTGAAGCGAGTGTAAACCGAACGAGAATTCGTAAGCCTCAGAAATCGTAAAAAAAATAAAGGTAGCGGCTCTATTAGTCCTTATTTTAATTACCGGCTAGATGTGTTATCCCGTTTTTCAAAAACAGGAGCTTATAATGCGATCGTAGGTAAAAGAGTGTTTTATAGCGTAAAATATAATTTTTACTGTTTCAAACACGTAAAATTTACCGTTTTCGAATTAAAATATGTTAAGAGTTATTTATACGTTACATTCCTTCCATACATACACCTTGTTGTTATTATCGGTTGGGTCTTGATCATCATTGTCTGCAATGTATACTTTGAGGCCATCTGCACGGTGCACTATGGATAAAGCTATATGCAATAGTCAATGCACGAAAACAACACCTACCATATCTAAGACCGCCCTTATGGATTATCATGGCAAATAAAAGAAGAATAGAAAATTGTCTTCATTTAAGTATGAATAGCAACTGTGTTTCGCTTAGTGCCATATTGATCTTTGGTATGATTACTCTGTTGCCTTTCTTGGATCCTGTCACGATCGTGGCTATAATAAAGTTGTTATGAAGCTCATCAACTATCAGACGTGTACCATTGAGCAAATCATTGGCTAAATCAAGATTTGGTAACAGCATTATAAGTGTTCCTCGTTTCAGAACCAATTTATGAGGTGGCATTCCGGATGATTGTTATTTGTTAAGAAATTCTAATCTATGCTTTGTAAAGTACTATTACCTTCTTTTGTTAACATTAAATAAATATTTACATCAAAATCTCCAAATCATCTCAAATATATCCACCAGTTTGTTTCGCGATTTTTGAGGTTTCTGTTGTTTATTTAGCAAATTCCAATGTAGGATTATATTTCGTCGCCTAAAGAGCATAATCTACGTCTGAAAATATATTTTACAACCATCTAGAGACAAATCAATAGCATAATTGTAATCTTTTTAAAATTAGAAGTTAATATGAAACAAATAGAATACAATTTTTTTATCACAAATAGATTTCAGTTAAAAAACCATGCTAGCTCGTCCGAATATAAACACCGTATTATAATCTTCAATCGTATAAACATGCGAATAAGATAGTTTACGGTTGTATCGTATATGTGGTAGCATAGAAAATATGCATCGAGCTGCAACTAGTTCGGAACAGGGCTTGTAAATTGATTGGTTTATCTTACGAAAACTTGAGCTTGACACATAATGAATAATGCATCGTTTATTAGTATGATCACAATTATACTATCATATTACATTTGTTGTAGTCAATATTCTATACGAGTATCAGATTACTTGTTTAGAAACAGAGACATAGACTAAACGCTTATACGGTATTAAAAAACAAACAAGAATTAATTTTTTGACAATATCATTTTACGAGCAAATCTTGTAAAAGGAATAATAGCCATATATAACCTCGATAAATTTCTTTTTGAAAAATATGGTGATTTAAAAACATTTTAATTTATAAAAACTGACAAGCTAACTTAATAAAAATCAAAAACGTTGTATTTGTGGTGCCAGATATCAAATTATAGCTCAGATCAATTTGTACACACATTATAAATAGGTCGAGTATGATTAAAGACCAAATGGTTCATTCATATCATAAAACTGTTTCTATTGAAGATGAATCATTATTATGTGGAATGCTAATTAAGCGAACATTATAGTTTATATATGAAAAAGCGAAGATGTGTAATTTATAATCTTACTCATGCTTGTGCCGGTAATATACACGTTAAATACAAAGCATTTAGTAGACAAGTACCGACGTACCAAATATAAAGAAATGTTATCAAATTTATCCGATATATGGCCATTAGTCAAAGTATAGTCTGTCCTTATTAAGATATTATTTCAGGAAATTCATTAAAAATGATTTAAAAGTTGTTGAGTCTCTCCAACATAGTAACAATGCTTTATTAAAAAAGCTCAATTTATATCCACAATATCTGTATATAGCACAGATACGAATCAATTTTTTAAATTAAAAGTTAATTTAACCATCTCCTTCATACACACTACTTAATCAAACACATTCTTCTGGTCCGCTGGGACCGACCACGGCCTTCAGCTTTTGGTTAATGGATGCGAGTCAACAGGAAATAATTTTACGTTTATAATGAAATACCATCATAATAAACTTTTATAGTAAATGAATATAAAAGACTAAATTAAAATTACATCGGGTAATATTAAGAAGTCTTTACAATGTTAATATGATCTATAATTGATACATATAGATGAAAAAACTGATTAAAGTATTATACATGTGTTGCAATTTAACGAATAACTTACCAGTCTTGGTTTAATGCTTATTACAACAGAATAGAACATTAATGGTTGATCACATTGAATGAATCATATGTTGTTTGTTTTTTATTATATATGGTTGGTTGTGAAGTAACAGTAAATCGTTTCGTAACAAAAATAAACGCATTTTCCCACAATGGTTTTAAATGATAATTATGGCGTTTACAATGGTACATATCACTCGTGTTTACTTCTCGTATTGTTTACTCATTTGTTTTAACAACTTCCTCAACGCAACTGCAGTTTGGTATGCTGTCTCATTTGACACGCCTTGATTGTTTCTTCTTTCACCGCACATATAAGCCGTTCTACTCATCATTACCCGATCAAGAACAAAACATTTGTGTTTCAGTATCCAAATATTAGCACTTCAACGTATCTACAATCATGTCCATACCATCATCACTCAGAGAGTACTTTTTAGGTCCGACGCTCACTTTTCATCATCAGAAGACGATTATGTCCACGTTGTACAGCCAACTCAACAATCCGCGTTTTTTTAGGCTTGTAGTCGTTGTAACACTTATTTCGTTTATTGCACTTATAGTACGTGTTGTAAGGTTGAAGAGGCAAACAGGATTGTTGCCATTTGTGATGGGAGGTATTTTGATATACTCAGGATTCTGTTTGGAGAGGAGTTTTCGGGTTGGTATGTTGATGGAAGTAGGTGGAAGTAAATGGAGAGATGTGATTGGTGTAGGTGGTATTAGGAATAGTTATGTTAGGGAGAAGATTCTTTACTTGTTTAGACGGCCTAAAGAAGATAATGTAGGTAAAGAAACTGTGAATGACGAGAAGGAGAGTGCAGGTAGAGAGAAAGTAATAGAGCCGGGAAGTATAAATGAAGAGAAAATAGTAGAAACGGAAAGTATGAGCAAGGAGAAGATGATAGAAGACAAAAAAGAGGAAAATAAGATTGACGAGAAGACGAAAGGGAGTAAGAATGGAAAGAATGTAACCGACGAGAAAGTTGTCACTGATGAAATAAACGGAGATAAGGAGGATGTTAAAACGAACTTAAAAGTAAAAAATGATCCACTGAAAGGAACAAACGAAAATGAAACAAATGATAAAGCACGAAAAGACAAAATGAGCGACGAGATAGAAAGGAGTGATAAGAAAGGGAAGGATAACCATGAAAGTACGGATGCTCAAAATATGAAAGAAAATACAGGAACGGATAGCGGGACAATGAATGAGGAAAAATTGACAATAGTTAACAAGACAAATGGTAAAGGTGCTGATATAATAAATGAAAGACAGAATGTTCAAAAAAGTGGGGTTTTAAGGAATAAAGCAAGTGAAAATTTTCCGAAAATTAGCAATTCACCGCCGGGTGGTGCTCCGATGAGCAGTTCACAGCCGGGTAATGCTACTTCTCCTGCGGAAACAGTTGACAGTGATCTCAAAAACGGAGATGCACCTCAGGAAACTGCCGAAACACAGTCAAACAAAAAGACGGTGTACAACGATACACTTGAGCAGCAAGAATTTTTAACATCGCTCAAGCAAACAATGCTGCACAAGGAAAACGCGCTCAATCGCATCAAAGTGCTGCTGTCCTCGCTCAAAAAAACAAGAAAATACGTAACTGAGGATTTAAAGCTGTTTGAGGACAACTTTGAAAATTTCTTAAAGGCAAGTGCCGAGGTGAGTGACGTACTTTCCAACGCAGACATAAGCCCAGAGCTGTACAAAATAGACATGCATGAGCTGAAGAAGGATGTATGGGAACGTATCGGTGTCGTAGACGTGTTGGAAGGTTTTTTAAGGATAACAAAGGGACCAAGAATCATACCAAAAGGTGATCTAACAGGAAGTACCAAGTTTTATTTTGAGAACGGCGATCATTTAAAGGAGATATACGGTCTAAATGACAAATCGAGTGTTTTTAACGCGAGTCTTAAGGAGAATGTTAATCTAGTGCCGAGTACGATTAGCAATACGGTAATTTCTACAAATACGGATAACAAAGACAATATTAATTTACTGCCCAGCCTAGGTCTTGAGAACAACGCAGTAAATACGATTGACACGGGTCTTAAGGACAGAGTCATGAATTTGCTGCCCAGTCTAGGCCTCAGAAGCAATGCGTTGGTAAAAACATTCGGAGCTAATCTCAAACAAAACATGGTCAATCTTTTACCAGGTAGAGCAACCAATAACCCAAAGCTGAACAATAAGCCGTTCAGTGCCTTGCTTAACACAGGGATCAGGCGTAGCGCAATGTACGAGCCCCCAGAGACCGCAGACTTGAGCGCTACATCGCTGAGCAATAACAAATTTGAGACCCAAAAAACAAAAATAGGAAGTCGCCATTCGACCTGCAAGAAACGCAAAACCTCGTGAAAATTCAGGTCTTTATGATACTGCAAGGCCTGGTGTGCCTGACAATTTTTATCTTCATGATTTGCAATCTGCTCGATATAATTCCAGTTTTCAAACTTATCCTGCTTGTCATTCTGATCGGTAACATTTTCATAGGCATCGTGAGCATGGTGTATGCACAGGCACTTGCCAAGAAATGCGTGCTTATGGACGTACCGAACTGCAACAAAAAGAATCTTTTTGATGTTGAGGAGGTCGTAGACATTCTGAACGAGCAGCAAGACACCGATAAGCACGATGCACTGTCGTTCATAGAGCGCAAATTCGTGGAGAACTATGAGCAGCTGAGCGTGGTGGTCGTGCAGCTGCAGAAGTACATGGAGGGCGGTGACAGCAAAGTTACACATAAGATAGACGTTTTCAGGAATCTTATCAACAAGTTGCTGTTCATCGAGACACATTTCTCACAGCCTAACCAGATGTACGTGCCTGTATACGCCATGAAAAGGTTCCTTGAGGATCTTCAGCAGCAGCTTGCCGAGATATCTTACAGCACGCTCTTTCCTATCTACAGGGACCTTCTGGAATGCTCATTTTTCTTTGAGCGAGAGAAAGGCAACGTGAAGAGCAGAGTGAGCAATTTCTTGCAGCTAAACACGAAAAGAAAGGAAGAGAAGGCGAATGAGAAGTGCAAGAAGAAGATTAAAAAGATTTGTAAGGCGAAGAAGGACTATGAAGAGCTTGCGTTTGCGCTCACTACGTTTGGCATCGTGTTTGTGATTATGGTGTGCTTCTGAGCGAAAACTTGGCGAGAAATAATAAAATTATGGTGATTTAACGTAGTACAGGTTGCCAACGCAACAACTTTTTGTGCTGGTTAGAAAGTAAAAGATAGCATTTTAAGGGCATTAGTACCTGCCATTGCAAGAACATCTTGTTATTGCACACCAATAATGCGTAATAATACATTATTATGGTAAACTAATTTTGTCATATTTACGTAAATGTTTTAAATACGCCATTCACTGCCACCAGAGGAATAAAATCATTCTTTCTGCTTAGTAACCTCTATTTCATTCCCAAATCAAAAATAGTTCACGACACCGCATCATTTATAGAAAGAGCAACATTTTCTAGCTGAATACGTGAGAAGAACGCCTGCATTAATCTAAGCTTCTTTACGAGTTACCATAAGACAATAAACCATCTCATACTAATTGATCAGAGATAAAATGCCCAACCGGTAACGATGCTAAGGTTGTCAATCAGCGTGCGGATAAGAATGCTCTCTCTAAGCGCACCCTACAATTTTTAAAACTATTATCTCCTCATTTGAACATTGAAAGAATGTTCTACTAGAAGAGTGTGTTTGATTAGATAATATGTTTTAAGGTGATAATTAAACTATTTCTAGTAAAAAAATGTTCTTGTTAAGCAACGATAACGCAAACATTTTAATCTCTGAATAACCGCCTTTGTATCACAATCTTTTCTTGTCTTCTGTACAAAGCTTTCTAATAAAAACGGTATAATGTGACGAGAAGTGTTGGTAAATCTAATTTCATAGCAATACACGCACATTCTACACAGCATAGCTAATACGCCTACCATAATACTCACCATATATAAACTATGGCACTGTACAATAACACGTCTACAGCCACTCACGAATAGTTAATCGCGGGAGAAAAGAGAATAAACATATTAAGAACCATCAACAAGCTCTTCTTACTTTCACACTAAACAAAGCGTTCACTTGTCTTAAACCAAAAAAAGAATGTGAGATACGTATAAAGATAGTTAAAGCATCTTCTAGAGAAAAGATTTTCCTAAAATGTCTATTCTGAACCGCTAACATTTTTATTGTTCAAAAATTTTTAATTGACACTACGTGCATGAATAAAAACCCCCAGGGCAGTGTAACGATCATTATGGCGAATCAGAACGTTTCTTCATCAGTGCTCAGACAGGGATAACTGGAAAAAATAATTTCATCATTTTCACAGGGGTAAAAAATTTGCGCATTTTTATGATTGCGATTTACTGAATGTTGACACGGAAGGTACTGCAAGTAGAGAATTGTTTGATAATGAGGTGTTTAGAACGTACAGCTGCTTAAAACAAAAAAATATGTTTATTATAATGTTTTGTAATTGTTTAATACCTGATTGTTCAGGTGAAATAAAGTTTTATATTTTTATAAAACTTTGTATAGATGTGGCTAAATAAGTCACCGTACTGCTATGAAAAATTTTTTAAATTGAAACACTAAAGGAACATCTTATTATAGTAGATCATACAGAATGCTATAAAATAGTTAAAACAGATTTACAAATGAAAGAAGAAGTGTTCTCATTACAATATTGTTCTTGTTAAAATATCGTTCTTGTTAGAATATTGTCCTCAAAATAAAATCGTTCTTGTTAGAATATTGTTCTCAAAATAAAATCGTTCTTGTTAAAATATCGTTCTCAAAATAAAATCGTTCTTGTTAAGGACACGCCCAGTAAAAAAACATTCATTGTTAACAGTACATGTTAAACAAATAATTCAACAATTGGAAATAATCGGAAATCTTAAGGCGTTTTATTTGACGTTGCTGTGAAACAATCAAATTTAAGACTTTGTTAAAATAACAAACGATATTAAATTTTACTTATTTTAATAACAAAATTAACTTGAACTGTAAAACAGTACACGTACAGCGTTGTAACGCTAGAAAATATTGGTGAGATAAAACGCTCTAAATCCTTTGATACGTTGCTGCTCTTTGATCACTTTCATTCTATCCATAATATCATCATCTGCAACGCCATGCACGATTTGTTGTACTTTGGCCATTTCTAAATAAAACGATGTTTCATTCTGATCGATGCCTAACGTATCAAAAATGGTACGGCCGTTGAATGTGAACGTAGTGCTGAATAGTCGCGTTTTATACGGACGAATTGTTCTGAGAATGTGAAGGATTAGGTGTTTGTTTTTGTTTGCACATTGTTTGAGAGACTCGTGTGCGGTGCCCGCCGATGAACGGTCTGCGGGTAATGGATGTGCTCGTGTTGTATCATTATCTGCATTCATCGATGAATGGTCTGAATACGACAGGTCTGCCGCCTTCATATCGTTACTCGTATGAATGTGTAAATTCATCATTTCCGTCGTCAAAGATCCTTCAGCACGTGCATCGGACGTGCTATTCCCAGGAATGTGTAAATTCATCATTTCCATTGTTAAAGATCCTTCAGCACGTGCATCAGACGAGTATTCACACTTTCCTATCGTCTCTTTACTTTCATGTTTACACGAAAACGTTTTTTCACCGTATTCTGTTGTTTGGTTACCTTTCACGTATTCTCTATTCGCAATTATCTCATCGCTTTGTTCAGTTCTTCTCTTCTCAATTGTCAGAGGTTGTTCATTTTTAGTATTTTTTTCAGTCTTGTCTATTATTTCACAATTGTTCACACCGCGCTCTTCTTCATCACCAACGCTTTCATCAATAATACCGTAAAAATTGCGTTCTAAATCATCATGTTCATAATCAGCAACCATCAAATATACGAAAAAGGAGAGCTCATACTCTTCCTTCATGTGCCTGACCAGAAAAACCGCATCTTCGGCACTCATGCGTTCATTAACCTTCCTAAGCAAGCACAGGTTCTTCTCAATCACCTTAACTCTAGTAAAATCCTTTTTGCCGTAGCACAGGTAATTCTTAACGATCAGGAAATTACTGAACGTGTTCTCTACGCTAACACACGCATTATGCAGCAGAATGATGTACAGCCTGGCAATTCGCTCATCAAATACGAAGTATTTCTGTAGGCGCATGTAATTATCGTACCCGTGCATGAGAATGTGCTGATCGATTGGTATGTGTTTTTTGAAGATGGCGGGTACGAGCTCGCACTGTGTTATCACCTTGAACGCGTGTATGAAGTGCTCGTAGCCGAGTATTTTGTACATTTCCTGACCTATACGTTCATTACTGATCTTCTTGTGCAGGTTTGTGCGCACGTGCTCGTTCTGAAATGCCATGAACAAATCATCAGCGATCTTGAATCTGAAGCGCACGCTGAAACGGATAACCCTAAGTATGCGCAGCGGATCATCGATGAGTGTCTTGAGCGGTTCCATAGGCGTTCTTATAACACCCTGCTCAAGATCTGACAGGCCCTTGCCTGTAAAGTCTTCTACGCGTTGCTCAACAATGTTATAAAACAATGAATTGATGGTTAAGTCTCTTCTAAACGCGTCTTCCTGTGCACTACAGCTCTTTACCACTGGTATACGCGTATCAAAATACTCTTCTGTCCTTAAGGACAGAAAGTCTACGAACACGCCCTCAATCCGCATTACTGCTGTTTCTAGGTGCTTAGACTTTTCTGGATTAGCCTTTATTTGTCCAACGCTGCCAGTCATGCCGTAGTATTTCTGCATTCCAGATGCGAATGCATATCCGCTTATTCTGTTGATCGTGATATCGATGTCATTGCTCAGTTTGCCCAACAACTTATCGCGTACCCACCCACCAGCAATACGTGGTACTATTCCCTGTAGTGTGTGCGCGTAAGTTTTAATTTTGGTCAGAATTTTCTCCTCTGTTGGTGTGAGCCTTATCTCGTGTAGGGACATGAAAGGGTACAGAAATGTTTTAATCAGGGAAAACTGCAAATTTGGTTAGGTGATATATATGAATGAGATAATTAAACTAATCCTTAGTTAATAAAAGGTAAAACAGCGAAGTAAGGGTTGATCTAAGGGCATATGAAGCACAACAAAGACTTAGCTTAATATCGTTCATCATCATATTAATAAAAAGACAACTCGCAAGCTGATTGGTTAGTTTGATAAAGGGAAGTAACGTTACACCACCTTAACGCGTAAGTTTTTTTTAAAATTGAAAGTTCGTCTAATTAACACCTCACATTTCCTCACATCATCCTAACGTGTAAAATCAAAGAAACTGTGAACAACAGCCATGATTTACACAGGAATGAATATCTCGAATTAAGGACCGTATTTTCTGTTTATGAACGATGATGAACAATAGCCATGATTTACACAGGAATGAATATCTCGAATTAAGGACCGTATTTTCTGTTTATGAACGATGATAGTAGCATTACATTCATAGCACAGTGCTCTTAGCATGATGTACAATTCGTACAAACAAAAAATACTAAATGAACAACCAGAACGGTGCTATTACTTCATTCCTTTATGTTCATGACCTAACAATAAGCCTCGTGTACACCGTTCTTACTTACACAGCATCAATGTCAACGAAATATCAATGAAAGTGTTCGATGTATTTCGTACCACATGCCATATCTCCTGTCATGCTATAGCATAGTATGCAGATTAAGGAGTGTTATTGGTTCTTACCTATTCGTTACGATCTGATCATCATTCTCTTTACCAGCCATCGGTTAAAAATGGAAAGTAAACGTTTTATCACAATTACGATATGTCCCGTATTAATGCATTTAAATTATTATTTCTAAAAAATAAAACACCGATACAACGATTGAATTAGATAACGGTCAGTCTTGCCATATTCTCCTATAAATACGCTTATACTCTGCATTACTGGTATGCTCTGTTCCTCAGTTTTTTGAAGCCGCTCTCGTGTATAAAGCAATTGTTTACGTATCGTTGCGATTCATGCGCTTTCCTTCTTTTTATTTTAATTAAATTATGCGTATAACTAAAATGTTTTTGTTCAGTTTACGAAGAACACCACGTCCTATGATACGGTATATCCCTTATGTACACGTTTACAAACCATACAATCTATAATTCGTGTTTAGATGCTTAAATTGTATTTTACTATGATTATTGCTTTTATGCCTAATTAACATTCATTTAATTTCGCATAAAAACAATAACTTATAAATTGATGAATGTAAATGGTGAGTGGTATGATTATTATGAAATGGTGAATAGCTTAGACAGGTAAATAAGGCTGTGATATGCTAGCAATGCATGGTAAACAATGAACAGTTGACGCTAAGATAAAGGAATAGCGGGTAGAAAAGGAACAACCTCTCAACGCTATACATACGATGCATAAACAGCAAAAAAATTAAAAAGTATGAGCAGAACGACCTGCTGTGTCGAAATAGTTCAGTGCCGTGTTAATATGTCCTTTTAAGTACCACGCTCTTTGTGATTGCCTGATGCATAAAAAGAATATTTACAGCATAAAAGAAAAATACACACGCATAAACGATCTGTACACATAGAAGAGTTCATTTAGATCCATGGAAGGTATGAGGATTGATTAAACGAACGGTCAAAACAAAGCAAACGAGTGTGAACCAGGGACCGTTGACCATGGTCTGTCTCAGCGGACCAGAAGAGTGTGTTTGGCTAGATGGTGTGTAGTGATGATAATTAAACATGCTTTTAGAAAAAAGGGAAAACGTGCATAAATAAGCAAAACGAACACAAGCAGCATAAAACGCTTGACAAGCGATGCTCTACAACCAATACGTGCAGAAAATAAAAAATTTGCAATTTTTTTAAAAATAAACAAATACACGTGATAGTACCAGACCAGTCGTAATAAATACGAACACTTGATCACAACGTAAACTGCCCAATCAACTGCGCAGTGCAAGACAGGCGTGCATAAATACGCAATATTAAATTATTTTTAATTTATGCGAATTTGTGGTTTCTTTTACAGACGCACTGTGAATTATAGCATTCCTACGCCAACACTCGTTAGACCACAAAAAGGACGACAAATCATGCCAGTCCTACGTCAACACTCGTTAGACCATAAAAAGGACCGACAAATCATGCCAGTCCTACGTCAACACTCGTTAGACCACGATTTAAAACAAAAATGGTATTAATTTGAGAGGCAATCAAAATGATAAGGATGTGTTACCACGATGCATATCAATCATGCATTCTTACACTGCATTGTATGTTTTGATGCACTGTGCATCAGCCGTACGCACTCCATGCCCATTTCGTTTGGCGCCATTTTACCGCTCATATTTCCTTTCTCACCGATTTATTCATTGTTTAGTGTTCAGAGCACCTATCGGTGCACGTATAACCAGACATTCCCGTGCATGGCATATCATGTTAGCTGCGCAAGCAACAAATCAAAAGGGCGGCGCGAATCGCCCGCATTCTGAAACAAATCTTCGGCACAGCTGATTTACTCCTTTTTCCTTTATAACCATTTTTGTTTTTTACCCATGGTAAAAAAGAGAAATGGCAAGGACAAAACAAACAGCAAGAAAAAGTACGGGCGGTAAAGCGCCACGCAAGCAGTTGGCAACGAAGGCGGCACGCAAGAGTGCGATGCAGACATCCTCGCAGGGTGTGAAGAAGCTGAGGTACAAGAGCGGGATGGTTGCGCTCAAAGAAATTCGTAGGTACCAGAAGAGCACGGAAACGGTGGTGAGGAAGGCGCCCTTCCAGAGAATGGTGAGGGACGTTACGTCTAAGATCCGCGATGACATGAGGTACCAGGCGCAGTGTCTGTCCGCGTTGCACGAGGCGTTTGAGAATTACTTGGTAGGTTTGTTTGAGGATGGGCTGCTTGCGGCCAACCATGCCAAGCGAGTGACTGTTATGCCGAGGGACATCAATCTGGTAGGTAAGTTGAGAGGAAGATTTGGTTTCTCGTAAAAAGTAAAAGTTAGTTTACAAGAGCCTGTACGGTGATTACACCGTTTTCCTGTTTTATTAGCGTTTTTATTTATTTTTGTTTGTACACCGTTCTGGTAATTAATTGATGCGCAATTTTACGTTCTTAATGTTTGGTCCTCTACGGTGGTGTTTTTAACAATAAAATTAAATTTTGTTATTTTGATGATGTTGTTTAGAATTACTACGTAAGAATGCGTCTTACTGGCATTAGAGTGCTAATACAATTTAATACACTCTAACACAGTTTAATTTGTTCTAACACTCGAATACGTTCTAGTTGTTATTTCTAACACGAGCTAACATTCTTTTCTAATACAATTTAATACACACTAACACGTTTTATTAACATTCTAACACTCTAATACGTACTAATACGTTCTGTTTGCTACTACTGTTACTATGTTTCACTTATTTATACGCTCTGCTTGTTACTACGTTCTATTTCATTTCATTACCAGTAACCAATCGTAATTAAAACATTTTTATTTATTAACGCTGTTACTACATTAAAACTGCTCATTGTTACTATCAGTACGTTCTATTTCATTCATCACATCGTATCACTACGAATTTGCTCTTGTTCAGATAAATTAATTTGAATTAACCATACATGGTAAGAAAGAACATAATTTTTTCAATTTACGTACGTATTACGCTTGATTGATCATCAAAAACGTGTCAAGCATCAAACATTTGATATAAACGCGGTTTGAAGACGAGAAAAGTAAAATAGGGATATTTAGAAATTACTAATACAAAATTAGATGAGAATATGTGCGTAAGGAAGGGAATAATGAATTGGGAGGTATACGTAGGATGTATGGTTGTGCTGGTTGCAATGTTGTACGTGAAACAGTTTGTATGAATTTGTGTTTTAATTTTGTTTTGGTGTATGACCACTTTTAATGGAATATTACGTGGCAGTGTTATATCGTATATCGTGTTTTTATCTTGAAAATAGTTCATTTATACGTATAGTATCATTTTTTGTTTCAGTTAGTTTATGGTGAGTGTTGTTCTGGTTGGTGCATCGTTTTAGTTTTATAATGGCTGCTAAAGAATTGGAGATGGATGTCTGGCGTGTATCGTATAATAACAGTGATGAGGAGTAACAGAAATAGTAAGTACGTCTAATATCAATTAAACAATCGTATAATAACAATGGTAGATTTTGATTGGTGATGTTTCATAGCGGAATCAGGAAATAGTGGATAAAGTAGACCTAGAGGTATGGTGTTGCATATCTTTCTTTCACATTATAAGTGCTAAGACGTAACGATATAACTGTATCATTGTCATAAATCATCATATCTAACACAGTTTCACGCTTAACCATTTAACCGGCACTTAAAGGATCAAAATGACAATCTCAACGTTTCTAAGCTTCACGACCGGGATACTTTCATCTACCATCCCGCAGAAACCATCAAAACCTCTAATAATAGGCGCTCTCGGAACATTTTCATTGTTCTACACCGGTTCAATTATGGAATTTGATAATTTAGTAACTATGAGGCCGGTGAAGAAGAGTAGTGTGGGATATTGGATGTTATGTGGAGGAGTAATGTGTGCTGGGCTGATGGGTGGTGGGCTGGTGAGAGCCGCTGGTGGGAATGTATTGGGCAGAATAAAGAATAGAGATAAGAAATTGATAAGAGAATCATTGATTTGTTAGGTGCTAGGACAATGGATGTGTTTTTGTGGTTAAAAGATTAAAATAGGTGATATAGTACAATTAGGGAATAATAGCCCTTTATAGTATTGTATGAACTATTGTGTTAATGTTTTTAAATAAAAGTGTTTTAATTGTATATTTCGCCATAGAAACACTCTTCTGGTCTGTTGGGATCGGTAATTTGGAGTAAAGTATTATTAAGTTACGTAAAATGGCCTTTTGCACGGCACAATCATAGTTTAAATAATGAATTGAGAAGAATACTGTGTAATTTATGATATTAAAGATGTAAAAATGTGTTCTATAGAATAGTATGTTATAATTCACATTGCTTAATTATTAATTTACCATTTATGAGTAATTAAATTCATCATGTTGTAATCAATATGCATGTCTACACTCAAACAGGTTTTAGTCAAACAAGCAATAAACCAAATACAAATAATCCACGACAACTCATGATCTTCCTCGAGTCCTCTCAGTAAATCAAAAAATAATGTATAATTTAATTTAATCTTTCAGTATGCAGTGGCGTATCGATGTACATACGAATGGTCATACGATGGTTCGTGTCATCGTGATAACGTCACATCTATCGAAAGATAATTTACCATTTGATGATGACTAAAAACAAAATTAGGTGGTGATACTAATTTGTCATCGTCGATCTATTTCAGAGCAACAGTGACAGTCTAAAGTAGAGAGTTGAAGAGAAATTGATACCAAAGCAGCTTGAGTGACATATACGATTATCATCCCTTTAGATTACCTGTTAAAGTAAATAATCTGTAAAATCATGTTTAGATATTTTTAGTTGGAAAGCAACACAAAATGTTTGTCTGTTTTATTAAAATTGCTTTTATCCATCATTTAGCAAATTTTATGTGTAAATATTTTTCTAGTCGACTACAACAACCCGTTCCCTTAAGGTTATGTTCGTTCATTCACAGTACTTTTCATACTCACCAATACAAGTACATAATATGGTATGTAGATGGTAAAAGATGAAATAAAAGATAACTATCCACGCTATATACCCTCTTATCAATAAATACATTATGTAGACCTTTTGTATATAATACTCCGTTTTACGAGTGTGTTGATCTTATTAAGATAACATTTATATGTTAAAAAGTGTAGTTTTACGTGTTAGATGTACCTAAACTTGGATTTTGCTACTTTTACAGTTGATACACTACGCAATAAACTCTTAACTCATTTGTAAATGGTTTTTCATATTCCTAAGTACATTGATAATCCTTTTAATTTAATTAGGCTTGTTAATTGTAATTGTGTATATCACATATAACTAAATAAATTATCACATGTGATTAAATAAATTTCTAACGGGTTATTGCCGACCGTAGTAAAGAAAATCGTTAGTTTTTAACTCACTTTAACTGGAAAAATGAACTTTTTTATTCCATCATGATAGAGAATAGTTTTGAGAAAGTATTTGAAGAGGGAAAAAACAATTAATAGCCGCGAACCGGAATTGCTTAAATTACGTATTCAACATGCAGGATATGTTTGTATACTAAGGTACTACTTAAACGAACTTTTTAAAAAATAAAACGTGATTGGAACGGTATGCTTTCAACAATGTACCTCAAATCGTAATATTTCGTTTTTAAATATTCTCAACTTTATCTTTACCATAAGACAATATCATCATTCTCAATATAATAATCATTTCATTCACATTTAATTCTATTTAGGCGTATTTGCTCGTCTTGCCGTGTAAAAGCATTTTTTTACATAAGTGTTCATGTATTTCTTCACATTTTTCTAGTACGCTTGGACTGAATATAGCCGCTAGTTTGTTGTTCATGAAACGGATAAAAACGTTCTTCAGTCTTTTTTAACTAAAATCATGTTTATTTATTCACCACATCATCTCACACATTCTTCTGGTTCATTAGGACCAACCACCTTTAGCTCAAATATCTCTTCGTTTCTTGCTTGCTTTAAACACTTCTCTTAGGTCCCTGCATCGAGCAATCGCATTTTTTTCTTTGGTGTTAACCATCACTGTACGCTCATCAAGTACCTCCAACTCTTTCTCAAGCACACTCGGCGCAAACTTAGGTTTCCATAACACCATCTCTTCTATTTTCTGTCCGTCTATGTATGCATTGATATTTTGCAGCTTAGTCCTGACCAACAGTGTACCTCTAAATATCATTTCGTGATTTGTTAGGTCCAGGGCCGGTAATTCATCCTTGTTTCCGCTTTTTGCAGTGTAGAACGGTAGAATATGGCAATCCGTCATTTTTGAAGGGCACGTTGCGGATTGAAACTAGGACGAAAAAGAATTTGTAATACTACGTATTAATAGGGGAGATTGTCGTGTTTAATCGGCTATTTATTTGGTGTTGTGCAGAATATTGGTTAAATATGTTTTTGTAGAGAGTATTAAGCATTGGATAGACCAGAAAAACGTTTGTGAGGAGTATCAAGACCATTATTTGATGTGTGCGTAGGTTAAGTGCATATAACGATTAAATAGACGATACGTATTTTAAAGTATCGGTCTCTTCCCACAATATGGCAGCAAAAGCCATAGTTGTCCATTCCCCGTAAAGCTGTTAGGCTATCAGGACACGCAATTTGTTCTAGCAAGCGGTAAGTTACGTTTTATGGACAAGTACAATCAAACACATACAAATTTATTTTAGCATTCATACACGTTTAATCGGCAAGGCACACAAAGCTGTACATCGCTGTCAAACATCTGTAAAGAAGTATTTTACACTGTTTGATACCTGCAAATAAACGTATGACATCATTCTATTCTTTATAATAAATCAGATACGTATTAATCTTGAAATTTCTTTTTCAATGATAAACTTTCGTGAAAATCCGTGGCAAGAGGCTATGAGAGCTATGGTATGTACTAGCGCATCAGAGAAGCTTGTATAAGTGAGTAGAGAGATGAAGTGATAATTAAAACATCTATTAAATTTTCAAGAAACACGTACTGCCCGGTAGATTATTACCGATTAAAGATGCAGTCGTTACGTCTGACATGAGAAAACATTCCTTTCTCTGAAACATGTTCAAAACACACTACATTGGTTCAATAACACACTATATTAGCCAGTTGCGTGCACATAATTGATATTATACGCCATTTACACGTGTACCATGTAAAAATGCCGTGATACAAAAAATGTACCTATCATTAATTTATCGCAGTTACCAAACGATTACATCTTCATAAAACATACCGGAAAAGTGTGTTATAAGAGGAGAGGTAATAAATAAGAGCTTTTTTAATAAAAGGGGGTTCTGGGCATACATTCCCTTTCATTACTCTTGGGTTATTACCATCCTTTTCACTACATTTAAATGATTGGTATCCCATTACACTAAGGCTGTTAGTACGTGGAACAAAAAATATATCAAGAAGGCTGTTCTACGGTATAAGTACGTATTCCAGCACATACTTATTTTTGTAATTTCTTAAATGGTGTGATATTTCGTACTTGATCATTCGTTATCTTTGCTTTATGACGGCTGACGTCATTTTTGCTTTCCTTAGAGTAGGTATAATTGGTACACGTTGGTGAACTGTTAACAGAAATACGAGCAATTAACCGATTAGCTTAGATCAATAATAATTTATTATAGCACTAAAGTGTTTTGAAAATGCGTATTTTCAAATTTTGTGATTTGATTTAAGAATTGCTTTTCGTTACTGAAAATGGATTAGACAGAAAAAAGGGTTTTTCATAAAATTGGATGACTGTAAAAAGAAAGTGAAAGTAATCGTGCACAAAAATTAATTAAAATGCTGCTTGATAGTACAGACGAGCAAATGTGACGCGTATCACGGATTAATGGGCACGAGTGATAATTATGCTTGTTATACTCTGTGAAATGTTCTATATAATGAACTTATATTATAAAATAGAACTGTTACCATCGGTCAATATGATAATTTTACCGTTCACCGTTTTAAGGTTGACAGCGCGGCTTTCCCAAATTCGCCGAGCCGGTGCACTAAATGGAGGGGGATCGGTGACCCTCCGATGGTACAAATTGCTTCAGACCAAAACACGAAAAAAGGAGAAATTAGCACACAAGAAGCACTAAGCCAGTTTGCCAAGGGTGATCAATCGCGCGACAGAACAACTTCGCTATTTTACGAGGTGTTCGTTTCAATAATAAACGACGTAGACAAACTGCGCGCAGCCCGGCTGGCATCGGATCTTGAACAGGAAATTTACGACAATAAAATCGTTTCTTCCCAGATTCGCAGCAAGTACCTCAACTTGAAGGACAAGAGCAATGATCTGTGTGTGGGCATTTATGAGGGACGGATAGGCGTGCACGAGTTTCTTTTGATGAGCATGGATGAGATGAAGAGTAAGGCACGGCGAAGCAGTGATAATGATTTGATTAAGAGCAGCATAGAGGGCTCGCAGATTGCACAGATGGAGGTTGAGACGGACATTTTCTTTTGCTTCAAGTGTAAGCAGAGAAAATGCCGGTATAGACAGATACAGACGAGGAGTGCAGATGAGCCGATGACAACGTACGTGTTCTGTAAATGTGGGAATACTTGGAAGTTTTAATAAATTAAATGTGATATTGATCGCAATAATGAATGCGTATAGGTTAGGATTTGTACTATAGATTTTTTGTTTATATTATGAGCCTTTTCATCTTTCAACTAAAAACGTTTTTATTTACTTTCACTACCACACATCGTACATAGATACGCTTCTGATCCACCAGGATCGACCATAGTCACCGGCATTTGACTTACATTTTCATCTAGCCAAGCTTTTCATCATAATGTCCTCTTTTGCTTCTAAAGCATCTTTAATTATAATTTCATTCTCACTTTTTTACCTCACTGAAGGCGAACAAGCCATCGGTAAGTTCGTGGTACGTCATTAAATTAGTGATTTATCACAATAACGTGCAACATACAACAAACGTATCTCTGCACGTCATAATAACATATAGAACTTTTATTGGTGCGATATATAATTTTTTTACCCACTGCTGTGTGGATTGCAGTATTGTATTACTTTTTGGTTTTACTATTTTCGCTGGTCTTTCTTTTTATTATAATACAGGCTAAATTTAAATAAGACTACCGCGTTTATGTTACCTTGTGCACATGCTCCGCTAACATGTAATTGTATTATTCGTATTTAGATAATAATTAAGATTTTCATTGAACCTTGCTAATTCAGTTCAAATATTAAAAAATTTTCAACGTTAATCATTTCTAAAAAATATTTGAAAAAGTTGTTTTTTGGTATAAATTGCTTTCCTAAAAAAATTCAAACAAATATTTTATAATACTTCGTTTTCTTACTTCGATAAGAAATCATAATTCTGATTTTTTTTGCTTGAAAGTCCGTTTAATTAACACCTCAGATTTCCTCACACCAAACAAACTCTCCTGGCGCGCTGAGCGCCGATCGTGGCCTTGACGACCGTTGGTTCATGGAAAAATACTCCCGAATTCTGATATATTTGCATGTTTATACGTAGCAAACGTAAATTTGTAAAACATGTACAGCATAGCGGAGTATTTAAATAATACAAATGGCGAAGAATAGTTCTGTTGGAATAGAGAAATAGATTTGTTGCAGTTGGTATTAGAACTGATAAATTTTACTTTGAAAAACATATTTAATTATTTAATTACACGTGGCCTCAGCAGAGAATACTTTTTGATTCAGTGAACAGATGATATTATCGTAATTATTATTGTCCTAAATATATTCTATTTGTTGGGGATGACAGTCACTATAAATATTTGTTAACTAATACCTAAATTTTTCTGAACAATAATAAATTCCGAATATACCGTTATTAAAAATATCGATCACAATTCCTAAAATAATAATTACGGCACTCTTTTCTCTTTTTTCACATTATTCCTTTAATTAACGACCACAACAGACAAGAAAATATACGCTCAAACCAACTTGCAAACCATGCGATGTAAGACGGTAAGTCCCACAACATCACTTTTCTAGTATCGAGCAAGTGTCGGATGAGATAAGGCCTACTGTGGACAACGCTCGGTCAGCTCAACGAAACCATTTCTGTAATAAATTCCTTATAGTAAATTTTCTTCGTGGCGATCACGCTAGAGCAAGTCACTGCAACATTATACATGATGTATGAAAGAATAGTTTTTATTCAAATTTTCACTAAAAAGTTAGTTTAATTATCCCACAATACATTTCATTCAATTACATACACTCTCCTGGTTCGCTGGAACCGACCATGGCCATCGGCGTTAATTTTTATCCTAAAGTATGATTTAATGTTTCATACAAAAAGCAAAATAAAGTGTTTTAAAACAAATGTGAGAGTAACAAACTTTTGCTTTGCGTTTACGCAAATGGGAGAGACAAAATAACCGGAGCTCTTTTCCATTTTATCAATACGTACACATAAACAAAAATGTTAATATAGTTTGCAGCCATTGTAAATTATCTATTTACTGAGCAATCTCACTTAAATGTATTTAAGAAAAAAATCAAATAGGACAGAAGATCTGTATTCCTATTTGAAAGATAATTAATGTTATATATTAATTAAAGGTCGACCCATTACGACAGACAAGTCTTACATGGTGGAGAACCTAGACACAGAGACTGTAACAAGTGAAAAGGTGAATTTTGGAACAAGTGGGCCAGTAAAAAATATGGAGCTGTTGGAGCTCAAGAGGGAAATCGAAGGAGTAAGAAATGAAAAAGAAAAAATTATATTCATTCTGTGAAATTTAAAAAGATCAAGAGTTGGAATGGTTTATAGGTATGAATGGACGATCGTGGTGCTAAAACCAACTAAAAAGACAAATTATCAACAAGAAAGTCTTTGTGGAACGGAAAGCTGAAAAGAAAGACAGGTAAAACAATTTCAAAAAAAGGTTGAAAAAATCATGGTTGAAAAATGAGACTAGAAAAACGAGTAATACAATGGAAACAAAGAACGCCTGAAAAAAGTTGATCATTTCCAGAAAGTGCCACGAAAAAGGACATTATCAATGGGGAAGAACGAAAGATTGGCAAGAAAATAAAAAGGGTGTTGATTACTTCTATAAAAAAATATCAAAAAAGACATATAAACAAGCTGGCTGCAAAAAGATTTAAGGCAGATTTTTAACAGATAGTAAATGATTTTCCTGATATCTTCACGAACGAAGATGATAAAAAGATAGAACTTTGCACGATTAAAAAGGTTTTTTTAGAAGGTTAATTTAATTATCACCTTACAACATATCATTTAACCAAACACACTCTTCTGGTTCGCTGGGACCGACGATGGCCACCAGCATTCGGTTCATGGAGGAAATTAGTGCGCCACCTCGTGTAACAATTTTGCGCGCACCCTCACAACAACAAAAATGTATGCTGCTACCACAATAATGACCTTAACAGGCAAGTTATAACTTGCGTGGGATCTCCCTCAGGG